>JAOXJP010226822.1:0-11415 GCA_025762735.1 Platanus orientalis | reverse complement strand
GGCTCGTCTATTTGTGATGGTGGTGACCTGATGCCATGTTTTAGATTCTTGTTGGCTACTGTGGGTTATTTTGTGATGTTTCGTTGTGGCATAAGGGTGGGTTGTCTAACCCTACATATGGTTATTTGAGGATTGTGGAATCCTCGTTGATTGAAGGGCTAGTGAAGTGCACAGTGCAGTGGTTTATTGCATTGTTAATAGTGGTATGAGTTTGAGTGTGTGCGAGCCGCTATTTAACTGGTTCATTACAAGGTTGGTGTGGTGTGTTCGATAGTGACCTCTATCAAAGTCTTGCAAGTGCCTGTTTGTTCTTTGGACTGTGTAGTTATACTATGGTTGGAACTTGGAAGTGTTCTGTCACAAGTTGGTTTTCATTTGGGGCCTGTTTGGTGTGCATTGTGGCCAGTGAAACGTACCCTTATGATTGATGCTGGTTGGTGTTGCTGTTATTTATTGTGCTCGTAAGTTGCTGGTGTTTTGTCTGGGCTAGAGATCACACATGGCAGCCTCTAGTTCTCATATGTTTACTTCCAAGGAGATGGAGTTCTTACGAAGCTTCCTTTTGCAGTTTGGGACTCAGCCTATTGCTCTCACCTCACGAACTCTTGTCTCCTCTCCGGTACTGTATATAGTCACTTGGATAATTGATTCAGGTGCTTTTGATCACATGACTAGTAAGTCGTCCTTATTTTAATCTTATCATATATGATTCATCAAAAAACAAAAGAAATCTTATTATATATGTTTCGGTCAAGATAAAGTTCGAGTTGCTGATGGTTTTTTCTTTTCAATTGTGAGTAAAGGTTCAGTGTCAGTTTCATCTGCTATCACCCTTTTCTTTGTTTTTCATGTTCATTATTGTCCATTGAACTTGTTATCTGTTATCCATCTTATTAAGACAGTGAATTGCAGCGATACCTTCTTTCCATCACATTGTGTCTTTCAGGATATGGATATGAAGATAGTGCTTGGTCAAGGCCATGAGGTTCAGGGACTCTACATCATGGACATTTCTTCTCCTATTGCTGCCACAGTTCATCGCTCCTTGTTTCCCAATTCTATGTCTCTAATATCTCAACACACTCAGTTATATCAGTGGCATTGTTAACTTGGTCATTTGCCCTTTCCTATTGTGAAACAAGTTTTTTCCAACTTGTTTGCTTCTGTATCTGGATTTTTATCTTAGTGTGAGACATCAGACATGTGAATACGCCAATCACTGCAGAGTCTCCTACCCAATCAGTTCCAGTCATGATACTACTCATTTTCAGTAGTTCATTCCGACATGTAAGGATCCGCTCTAGTTAATTCCTTATTTAGCTTTCGATATTTTGTTACCTTTATTGATGACCATTATCAAGTGACAAGAATCTACTTGTTGAAATCCAAAGGTGATATGCTCATTGTTTTTCAGTCCTTACATAAGCTGGTTGACACTCAATATTTCACCAAGATAAATATCCTTTGGTCTGACAATGGAGGAGAGTATATGTTAAAGGACTTTTCGTCCTATCTCTCCCAACATGGTATGATTCATCAAACCACTTGTGCTAGTACCCCATAACAAAATGGAGTTATTGAAAGAAAGAATTTTCATCTTCTTGATATGACTCGAGCCTTACTTCTTGGTATGAATGTCCCAAAAGTGTTTTGGTCTAATGCCTTGTTGATTGTGGCCCACTTGATGAATCGCATGGCATCTCATGTGCTTGGGTTTAAATATCCTTTTGAGATTCTTTCCGGTTCATCTTCCTTATTCTTCTTTCCTCCCAAAGTATTTGGATGTGTTTGTTTTATTCATTTACCCAAGTATAACTAGACAAAACTTGATCCCAAAGCCCTTAAATACATTTTCTTGGGGTATGCTCCTAGCCAAAAAGGTTATAAGTGTTTTCATCTATCCTCCCGCAAACATTTTGTCCCTATGGATGTGACCTTTCATGAGTCTGTTCCATTTTTCTTCTCACTAAAGCCTCCTCTTCAAGGGGAGCCTGTTGATGTATTCTCTTCCTTTGCCAATCCCTACATACGTCTTTGATGTTGACCATAGGTCTAATGGTAGTATGGGAGATAGTTGTGGAGCTGATCGAAGAAGAGGGAGACTGGTTGTCAAAGATTTCTCAAACATGTACTCAAGGAAGAAGAAAGGTACACAGGACAATCCTCATGTGCGTCTCTAAGAAACCTCTTCGTATCCATCTCCAAACATAGGTAATGCTTCTGACTCTATTGATGATGATTCTTACTTTCCTATTGCTTTTAGGAAGGGAGTTCGCTCCTGTACCCAGCATCTCATTGCTAACTATGTTTCGTATGATGCTTTATCTCTATCATTTTAAGCTTTTTCCACTTCCCTGTCTTCTATTTCTATTCCTTGCAGTGTGGTACAGGATCTTTCCCAACCAAATTGGAGAAAAGCCATAAAGAAGAGATGAAGGCTTTTGAAAAAAATCAAAATTGGGATGTAATAGATTTTCCAAGAGGATAGGAATCCATAGAATGTAAGTGAGTCTTCTCAGCTAAACTTAAACCAGATGGTGCAGTGGAGAAGGATAAAGCAAGGTTGGTGGCAAAAGGTTATACCCAAATATACGGGATTGACTATCAAGAAACCTTTCCACCAATGGTAAAAATGAATTCTATAAGAATCTTGATATTTCATGTCGTGACCCAAGAATGGCCTCTCTTGCAACTTAATGTGAAGAATGTTTTCCTCCATAAAAATATAAAGGTTTACATGGAGCAGCCCCTAGGTTTTCAATTAGTATCAGAGAACAAAAATGTGTGTTGATTGAAGAAAACCTTGTATGGGTTAAAGCAGTCTCCAAGAGCTTGGTTTGAGAAGTTCCAAGGTGTTATGGTAAAGAATGGGTAAAAGCAAAGTTAATAGACCATACCTTGTTAGTGAAGCATTAGGGAGGAAAAGTGACAACTCTTATTGTGTATGTTGATGATATTGTGGTTACAAACAATGATCCTTATGAAATAGAGGGTTTAAGAAGCTACTTAGGGAAGGAATTTGAGATTAAAGATTTGGATCAGTTGAGGTATTTCCTTGGGATTGAGGTGACTGGGTCAAGGAAAGGCATCTTTCTATCACAAAGAAAATATGTCTTAGATCTCTTCTAAGACATGGGCATGATGGACCGTAAACTATGTGACACACCAATTGATCCCAATCATAAGCTAAAAGAAGATGAAGGGACTAGGTTGATAGATGCAAAAAGATATCAGAGACTAGTAAGGAAGCTAATTTATTTGTCCCACACTATACCTGACATTACATGTGTAGTTGGAGCGGTGAGTCATTGGAGTGGTGAGTGATTTATGCATGCTCCCACTACTGTGCATCTAGAGGCCGTGTATTGATTATTCATTATCTGAAGGAATCTAGGCAAGGGTTTGTTATACAAGAAAAGAGGAGATCTTCGTGTGAAAGTATACACAGACGAAGAGAGGGTTGGATTTCTATCTGACAAATAATCCACATCATGTTATTGTACGTTTGTTGGTGGATATCTAGTTACATAAAGAAGCAAGAAACAACTCGTAGTGGCACGATCAAGTGTTGAAGCAGAGTACACGTCCATAGCTCATGGATCTATGAATTCCTATGGTTGAGAGGGTTATTGACTGACTTGGGATCTCCAATTCTGGGTCCAATGAGTTTATACTATAATAACAAGGCAATAATCAATATTGCTCACAATCCAGTGCAACATGATAGAACCTAACATGTAAAGGTAGATCATCATCACTTCATCAAGGACGAAGTAGGATGCACGAAGATCATAGGAAAGTAACCCAAAGCAATGATCAAGTATAAAAAAGATTCCTACTCATTAGTCATATTCAAATTAAGCTTCATTCGGGATTTAGTTTAGGCTCAACTACCAATATGCCCAAGTTAAAGCGCTAATAAAGAAACTAAAACTCAAACTTTTAGAGAATCCAACCCTACAGCAATATAAGAGAACCTTTAGAATTATTGTATCAGTACGCAACAATATGCAATCTGTTGAAGGTGTTAACAGCAAGTTTAGAAGTACCCAGCGGCACCTGAAAGTTGTAGAAAACTTGGGTTTAGTTGTAGTTCACCTGAGCATAGATATTTCCCAATATACAGTCCCAGAAAATGTATAAAATAAGAAAGGAAAACTGTCTAGGACAGGCTGCAGAGGTTCAACAAAGAAAGAAAAACGCCTTAGGTCTGAGAAGGTATCCACAGATTAAGGTCTTAACAAGGAACATGTCTGGGTCAATTCCAAGGGTTTTGCAGGACAGGGTTTTGGTGAGAAATTAGCTTTTCAACAGAATAAACAGGTTCTAAAGTGGCCGCAGGTGTGGGTTTTTATAACCAAGTCTGCAGAAGGTATTATAGGAATTTGATATGGCTAACAGGTATAGGAAAGGCCAAAAGGAAAATCTGCATTCGGTTTTAGCAGGGTTTGTATGGCTGCAGAGTACAGGTTCTTGGAATAGGGTTTGCAGGATCAAACAAAGGCATGGGAATAAAAGGTTACTACAACAATTTTTAGAGGGCTCTAGAAATAGCCACCGGCTAAAATAATAGCTTAGAAACTCTGCAGAGAGTTTTCTATAAAGGGTAACAATCAGGTTCAATCAAAAGATTCAAAACAGAGTTTTAGAGATTAAGAGGCCCACGGTTGCAAAGACTCAACCAGAAAATTTCTGGTGAATCAAAACAAAGGTAGAAGAGTTATGCTTTCAATCCAAGAAATCTGGAAAAACGGTATGGGTTCAAGAAAGATTTCAAGATCTGCAGTCCCAAACTTTAAACCACCACAAAAACACAAAAAAGCTTGAGAAGAAGAAGAAAAAAAAAAGAAAGATAATACCTGTTGTTGCAGTCTCTCACTACAAGAACTAGTTTCTTGCCCTCTCACCAAGGGAAACAATAACAAAACAATAGAGTTTTATCTCTTTTCTAATTGACGCACTTTCCTAAACCTACTAGGACTTAACAATAATACCCCAAAACAATAATGAAAAAGGCTTCCTTATCCTATTATACTTAAAACAGAAATTAAGGAGATAAATAACATTAAAAAAAAAGAATACTAAATTTTAAAATAACACATGTAAGAACTCTAAGATGTCCCGCAAGACTCCATCAAGAACACCCCCATGTGGGCCCCACATGGGTTGACATATGTGGACCCCACATGGTCTCAATCTACTCAAACCACAAGGCATCGTCCTACTCCTCCACTGGTACACCCTAGTGGGTGTATCTCTATCTCTGTTTTCCTCATCAAATGACCACCTACATCTGGGTCATATTTGTACTCCTTTTGTTAGGCCTTTTGACCAGCTTGTCGATATCCTAACCAAGGGGTTATGCAGTGCTCACTTTTCCTCCATTGTTAGCAAGATGGGAATGTGGGATCATTATTCTCCAACTTGACGGGGAATCTTGGAGATCATATTTGTAGTAGTTCTTGTAAATGAGACATAGTTGTAATGATATGTACGTAGAGGGGTTAGTAAGTTCTTTTCTATATTTGTATTTCTCTTGTACAGTGTACCTTTTATATACAGTAAACTACATGTATAAAGAATATACAGAATCAATTGTAGAGAGAGTAGATACACTTTCCATCATTTCCCAATTTCCTCTTCTTCTTCTTCCATGACATACAAAACCCTAGATCTATATCACTCTAAGCACCTGATCTAAGTTTCAACCTAAAGTGGTGGACAAATTTTAAGCAAAGAAAGGTAAGAAGGGTCAAATAAAAAATAAAAAATAAAAAAAGATATAATAAGCAAAAGATGAACAAGACACTTATATAGACACAAAGAAACTCTATCTGCACCGGTTCTAATTGACAAACACTCAACAATCATCTCGTTGGCATCTCTTGCTCTGGAGGGTGAGGAGGATCGTAGCATAGCTCATAATCAAGGATGAGGAGGATCATAACAATCGAGAAGAAATCCTTCAAAATCAAGGATGCTGGGGAAGGCAAAAAAGGAATCATAAGGTTTACTGAAAGGGGAAAAGGTTTCATTTGCAGTGTATTGATTGGGGAAAGAAGCATGAACTGGTTTGTTACATGTTTGGAAGAGGCAGTAAACAAGGCGAATTTCAAAGTTTATTTGAACTAGAGCAGAAAAAAATAAAATACATGGTGGAAAGAAAAGGAAACAACAGAGGTAGATTTTTTAAGGCATCTAAAGTAGAAAAATCAGGGAGAGGAAGAAGAATTATCATTTTTGAAGGGGTATTCTTGTATTTATCTTTTTTATTTATGTACTGGTGGTGTCTCGTATATATATTCTCATACATGAGGATATGTCAGTAAAATTCATTATACAGATTAAAGAAATCATATGGGAGAGTATCTCTAACTCTCCCGACGACTTCCTCCTCTCTACTTCTTCCTTCTTCTTTCTCTACTTTTCTGGTTCTACAATCATCTTCTTCCTTCTTCTTTCTCTACTTTTCTGGTTCTACAACTTCTTGGTATCAGAACAGGACCTAGATCCCTTTAAGCACTACGTTCGTTGTCTCTTTCAACCTTACCAACCAGTACAAGTGTTGATGTCAGCATCCGTATGGCTGACATAAGCTATGTACGGCTGACATCAACACCAGCACCTCCAGGCGACAAATTAGATCGGTGTGAGGGCTTTTTCCAATTGATCATGATTTTTGGGATTTTTCGGTGTGATTTATTTTGTGATTGAGTATGGTATCTATTTTTTAAGGGATTTTCTTCAAATATTCCTAGAAAATCCATATTCGAGTTTTTTGTTTCCGATTTCTGCTCAATAAGGTGGTTTTTCCACTAAATGGCTGACAAGGAGTTGGTCATTTTTATCATAGAAAGGTTTGTTTTTTGGGTTCATACAGATTGGGTGAAAGTTGACATCATGGTGTTCGTTTTTGTTGGGTATATTTAACGCCTAATATAGACAAACTCGTGAACTATGGTTCAATTGGGGTGCCGCTGTTTCTTTATTCTTGTTATCTATTGCTGTGATCTATGGGTTGTGCTATGTATTCTAATGCTTGGCTGTACTCATTAGCAAATATTGGTGATTTCACTCGTGTTTTTGGTTGCTGATAAGGTCGTATGGTCTGGTGATCGTCTTTGGGTGAATCTTTTGGTGATTGGACTGGTGATAGTCCTTGTGTGTGTGCAAAACAGTTTAGTAGTAATCATTAAAAACATTCAATCACATCTGACGTGGAGTCTAGGAAGACTAGAGAGCCTGCTTTTGCACCCGGGGTTTCTGGTAGTATGTTACCATTAGGTATCCAAGGTGACAACCCCGGTGCACAGATAGATAATTACTATCAAGATAGAAGAGACAAAGTATTTGAAGTGGTCACAATCAACAAAGATATTGGAGGACGAGGGAAGGCCATGTGGTAGAGCCATCGTAATCAGATACCCAAGCCTACGATAAGAGGAAATCTGAGAATTTGGCAATCATGTCTTGGCTCCTCCACTTGATGCAGTCCCACATCAATAGAGGGCTTTTATTCCCTGGGACAACTTAGGAAATATGAGATTCAACAGCCTAAACTTATTCTCAAGTGAAAATTTTTATGCGAGTTTATTAGTTGAACCACGAAATTGCTCATCTTCATCAAGGGGAGAAGAACATTGGGAGCTATTTTGCAGCACTGCACAGTATGTGGGAAGAATTAGACCACTATGAAACTTTCAATTCAACTTGTCAAAAGGATGTTATGCTGTCTAAAGAAGAAAAAAAAATGGAGAGAACCAGGATTTTTGAAATTTTGACAAGGTTAAGAGTGCTGATTTTGAGTTTGTAGGGGTCCATATTCTTAGTAGAGATGTACTTCCATTGTTGAATGAACCTTTGCTCAGAATGGAGAGTTGGAAAAATTTCATGCAACAGTACTCTTTTTGCAATCTTGAGCGATCTGCCTTAATTACTACTCCAACCCCTTAGAAAGGTGGCAAATGTGGCTTTAAGAAGCCTTTCAAGTCAGGTAATAATGACAGGAAGAAAGTAATTTGGAGGTCTGCCCCGATTGATAAAAATAAGTTAAAGTGCAGCAATTGTGAGAAAATGAAGCATACTAAAGAAAATTGTTGAGATCTTGTGGGACGCCCTGAAAATTTCAGCAAGCTGAGCTCAATGAGAGCCAATTCAGCCTCTTCCTATGGTAGTGAACCAAACACGGGTTATACTCCTCGAAAGATAGCTAGCACTGACATTACTCCCTCAGGTGAGGCGTCCTAGTGGATGGTTACAGTTCCTAAAGAAGAGCTTGAAAATTTTCACAGATTCATGTCACAATTAGAAGGCCAATGGCTGCACCACAACCATCCACGTCTTCATTTGCTTAGCTCAGTCAGGTACCCATGCCACCGCCCTTCATGTTTCTTCCATTCCATCTCAATCCTAGATTATTGATTCTGGGGCCTCCGCTCATATTATAGGTCTGCCTTCATTATTTTTTACATATTCCATTGGTTCTGGTAAAGATAAAGTTAGGGTTGCATATGGGACCCTTTCCTCCATTTTTAGGAAAGGAAACATTAATGTTCCCTACTTTATCTTTAGCTTATGTTCTTCATGTTCCTAAGTTTGCTATTAACATGTTGTCCATTAGTTGTATTACTCGTGATTTGAATTGGTCTGTTACTTTTTTCCCTTCACATTATGTTTTTCGAGAACTAGCTTTGAAGCAGATGATTGTGAGTTGATGTATAACTGATGGACTTTATCTCCTTGATCAGTAAATAATCTAAACAACAAGATTTCAGCAAGAATAATCAAGAAATAAGAAAAAGAGAGAATAACGAGTGAGATAGAGAGACAATATAGAAGAGAGAGAAAGTCAGAGCTACTTACTCGTGTATGAAGAAAGTGGAGAAGAGAGGAGACAGGGATACTTATACAAAACATGGACTCCGCAAATCACTTCTTTATTCCATAAAACTGATTACAACCTTATGTTTCATTCTATTTATACTTGACTTAGTCTAACTCCTAACCCAATTAGGACTCCAACTTCTTATTTTGCACTTAAATCCTTAGACTTAAATTAATTACAAAGACTCTTACTATTAACTCTTAACTACCCTTTCCAAGGCCTTTAGGGCCTGGTTACAAAAGAACACAACCTAAACTAAATAAATCACAAACAAAATAACCCTAAAACTTTCCGGAAACAACTGTAAAATAAAATAGCCCCTTTGGAAAGGGCTCTAAACAAACCCAACAATTCTAAATCCAGTAGGCCTCATTCCTTTGGCTTTAGGCTTTGGTTTCCAAAGATGATAGGCCCTTTCAATAGCTATATTAAATGATTGTGCACGTTTTGAACCAATTTCATAAAATTGACAAATCAGTGAATGAAAAAAAAAAAAAAAAAAAAAAAACACAACCTCACCAAGACAATGAAATTACAACAGCAGAAAAACAAACAAACCACCGTATTGAAGTACATTAATTCTTATATCCTAACACCTTAAGGTTTAGGGAGAGTTGGTTAGTTCACAGTTAACATGGTCTTAGAGCCAAAGCTAGGTTGCGAGTTCAAATCTTAGTGGAAGTATTTTCTCGAATGTTGTGGTGTGTGCATGTGTACGTGTTGTATGAACTCATGCCCTGCTCCCTGAGTGTGTTCCCAAGAGAGAACAGTGTTGCTCTTGAGGGACTGTTGAAATATATTAATTTGTGTTTCTCCTAACACCATAAGGTTTTGGGAGAGTTGTTTAGTTTACTGTTAACATGGTATCAAAGCCAGGTCAAATCATGAGTTCGAAATCCAATGAAAGTATTTTCCTAGATTTAGTAAAGTGCACAGGTGTACATGTTGTGTGGACTTGTGCCTAGATCCCCAAGTGTGTTCCCAGTAGAGAATAGTGTTCCTCATGAGGGGGTGTTGAAGTATATTAATTTGTGTCTCTTCTCACACCTTAAGGTTTTGGGAGAGTTGGTTAATTCACTCAACATGGTATTAGAACAAAAGTAGGTTGTGATTTAGAATCCCAATGGAAGAAAAAATATTCTCCTAATGCACAAGTGTGCACTTATTGGCAGTGCATGTTGTAATAGTAAATTAAGCAACTCTCCCAAAAGCTTAAGGTGTTAGGAGATACAAAAATTAATATACTTCAACACCCCCCTCGAGAGGAACATTGTTCTCTCCTAGGAACACTTGGAGAACTAGTGCAAGTCTACAACATCCACACACATGCAATACTACGTCTAAAAAAATACTTTTACTCCCACAGGATTTTAACTCACGACCTGACTTGGCTCTAATACCATGTTAACAGTGAATTAACCAACTCTCCCAAAACCTTAAGGTGTCAAGGGATACAAAAATTAATATACTTCCAACACATGTGTGTGCATTTGTTGTGGACTCATACCTGGTTCTCCGAGTGTTCCCAAGAGAGCAGTGTTCTTCCTAGGGGGTGTTGAAGTATATTAATTCCTGCATATCCTAACACCTGAAGGTTTTGGAAGAATTAGAAGTTCACTGTTAACATGGTATTAGAGCCAAGCCAAGTCTCAAGTTTGAATCCCCATGGAAGTAAAAGCATTCTCCCGAACGTAGTACTGCACGTGTGTGTATGTGCTGTGGACTCGCACCTGGTTCCCTAAGTGTTTCCAAAAGAGAACAGTGTTCCTCTTAAGGAGGGATGTTGAAGTATATTAATTCATGTATCTCCTAAGGTATTGGCCTATTGGGAGAGTTGGTTAGTTCACTCTTAACGAGTCAAATTACGTTTTAGAAGTTTTAACAACTACATATACCCTACGGTTGCAGATTCATTTTACAAAATTGAATTGAAGTTTTCGCTTCTCTTTTTCCTCCAAGTAGTTGTAGCTATCGGAAACCTAGTATAATAGTTGTAGCTGTTTGCTAGCCTAACTTCTTAGTTGTAGCTGAGTTGTTAATCTTTCTATGATTTTTCTTCTTAAATCTTATACATCGACCTTAGTAAAGGACTAATTGTTGTTTAATATATCTATAGGAGGCTTTGACTGTTGTATATATCCTACAAAAGTTCTCTATAAGTGACGCGGGAGCATACCATGTTAAAAAGAAGCTAGAGGACCATGGGTTTTTAGTTGTAATCCCGTTTTTCTCTTTGGACCAAGTTTTTTTATAGCCAAAACTTGACTTTATGGCTTGATTTTGGTATTTTCAGATGGGTTATTCAGTTACTTTTCTAATGATACCAAGATTGCACAAATCCGAAGTGATTTGGGAAAGTTATGACCAAATTATTGAGGGGTGATCACTAAAAACGGGAATGGTATTCTTTAGTAAGTCTTAAGTTTGTGTATTTTTAATTTTTAGAAAACTTAGCTAGCAAGTTTAGATTTTAGGAAATTTTGTGGAGAATATTTTAGGAGATTATTTGAGATCTTGTGGGGGCCAATAAT
>JAOXJP010226821.1:0-11415 GCA_025762735.1 Platanus orientalis | reverse complement strand
GTTTGTTGTTGTTGTTGTATTTTTAATTTTGACAGAAATTATGGTTGTCGAAATCAAATTATACTTGAACTAATTCTATATCATATATTTGTTGTATGCTGAATAGCTAACTATGGACATTATATCTCAAATATTAGATGGAGGCAAAACAACAAGACCTGGATATTACCAGCTGAAACTAGAGCTGTAAATTGATTTTTTCAGACCACTTGAAGATATCAGTGTGAACTTGATCACCCCCCAAGTCTTCTCCAGTGGCCCCTGCTGCAACTCTAATAATATCTTCAATCAATGCAAAATTTCCCATTATATCAACATGAGCACCACTCTGAGTGCCCCGGCCCTCCAAAAGATTAGCTGGTGGAGCATGATCATACTCCCTAATGTAAGTTCGAATACCGGAGGGATTGAACCGGGTTTTACCACGCCAACCTTTTGCACACATGAAACCTGCACTTAAAACAGGCACAGTTTCATCTCCATCAACTGAATAGACTCCATCTTTTAGACAGCTATCCTCATTTTCTCCATCAGCTGAGGTATCAATCTGAAAAGGTATGTAGCACTCAGCATTGGGAGATAACTTGTAAACGTATGCTCTTTCAGTGGGGATGCCAACTCCATACATAGAATAGATCTCCATGTCAGGAGCATTTGGTAATCTGCAAAAACCATTTTAGTAGAAGATGCAGCAGCAGTTAATTCACCTAACTAATATACTTATCCAATCATCAGAGAAATCAACCATACATCTCTAAAGTGATAACTGTTAACAGTAAACTAACCAACTCTCCCAAAACCTTAAGGTGTTAGGAGAGACACAAATTAATATTTTTCAACACCCCCCAGGAGGAACACTGTTCTCTCCTAGGAACACACTCGTGGAGCTAGGCGCAAGGCGAGCCCACACAATGTGTACACACGCACACACCACTACATTCAAGAAAATACTTCCACCGAGATTCGAACTTGTGACCTGGCTTAGCTCTGATACCATGTTAACAAAAAACTAGCCAACTCTCCCAAAACCTTAAGGTGTTAGGAGAAACAAATTAATATACTTCCAACAATAACAACCAAGGAATAAAATTTTGAAAATTCGCCCTAGGAGTGAAAATTTTCACTGTATTTCAAAATAATGAAAAATTTGTGGAGATGAAAATATGAAACTTTCAATGAAACTAATTTTGGAACCAGCAGCCCTGGTAAGCCGGTTTGCATCTGCCACGTGTCAGAAGAAACTAGTGGGCTGTGAGGCTCTAGGAATGTTCTAATAAGAGTGATTACACTCAGGTCAAAAGAACTACATAAGGAATTTACGGAAAACAAATAAGAGATGTATCAGAGACTAAAAATGGTGTTGTCGCACTAGTGAAAATGTATGGTTCATTAACATCCAAATTAATTTTTTTTGGTCACATTCAAGGGTCATACAGTACAATACATAACAGAATAAAACTATATTCCACCTAAATTCATCCAAATAAATAAACAAAACAACTCTATACCACCTGGAGTTCCAAGCTTGCTTGAACTTTGTCTTTGTTTTGAGACAGTCATAGTATTGCTTCTCCACATGGTGCAAGTCATCATATTATGATATAAGGCCATATACTCATGAACATGGTGCCGCTATTTATACTCCACAATATAATCATTATATGAATTAGTGGATATTAAGCACTGTCGCTGACATTTCTTATGACTATGGATGCAGATTTGGTTGAACATCGCTGTTTTATAGCCCAATCTAAATAGCATTTGCTTATGATATTTAACTCTTTTGAAAATTTTTACATATTATATTACTAACACAATTTTATAAACTAAATGTCATAAATAAACAAATGGTTAATGGATACCAAACATGTCAAATTGTATGACTACTCTGCCTTATGTTTCATCCTAACTTAGGCTTTTTGAAGATAACATTATAAACAAAACTATGGAAGAGTTCACTCAGCACATCTCTAATCTATAAATTTATATGTTTTAAATAACTTTCAATTATACATATATATGATTTATCATTTACGAAAATAAAATTTTAATAATGTTGTAAATAAAAGTAAAACAACATTATTCACCACAAACAATTGAAGTGGAGTTGTTACTTTTTTATAGAATTAACAAGAAGAAAAATTAAAGCAAAAGATGGCTTTAGGGTGGGTTTTAAGTTTTAACTCAGGTAGAATAGTTCTCATCAGAAGTATCAATGTCATCAAATTTTCTTCATATTTCGCTGATATTAGCAAAATTTATACATAATTTTCGTGAAATTAGTGGAATTTCATTAAATTTGGGTGATATTTGAATTTCCCTGGTATTTTATCTCACCACCACTAAAAATGGGAACATTGAGAGATTTACTAAATTTAGCAGAAAAAATAGTTAAAGGCTATGGCATTAATATATAAATAATTTTGGTGAAATTAGTGGAACAGCAAAGTTCTAGATGGGGCTTATGTGACTGGTCTATGGAAAAGAATATCAAAGGGTTATGAGTCTTTCTGCAAGCATGTTTCATTCAAGATGTTTAATGGTAAAAGAATGAATTTCTGATCAAATCCGTGGTATAGTTTTACTTCTATCCCACTGCAAAGATTGTATCCTATGCTTTTTATCATAACCTCAAATAAAGGAGGTACAATTAAGGAGCACATGGTAAGAAACCGAAGGAGACTTTTTGGAGATTTATTAGATTTCAATTGGGTTATCGCCATGATATTAATTTTTTGGTATGATCTTTAGATTGGTGACGCTTCTTTAAAGGATAATTCTTTCAATGTCATCTCTTTGGCTGAGGATAAGTGGAGTTTGGTGGCAAATTCATTTTATTTTGAGGTGAATCTGTGGATGCCGAAGATTAGAAGACATGTGAATGACTAGGAAATGGGGGACTTGTGTAGCTTGTTAGGTGTCTTAGATGGGATTAGGCCGGTTCTTAATAGGTTGGATGTTATGGTTTGGAAGCCTTCTCAGAAAGGTAGGTTTTCAACCAAATAGTAGTATAATGAGTCAATTGGACCTAGGGCGGTGCCACTTCCGTTTAAAATGATTTGGAATCTGGGGATCCCCTCAAAAGTTTCTTTCTTTTGTGGAACGCATATTTAGATAAAATTCTGATCCTCAATCATCTCCAAAGTAGAGGATGAAACTTGGCAAACAGATATGTCATGTGCATGAAAGGGGTAGAGTCAGCCAATCATTTCTTTGTGCATTGCCCTGTGGCGCTTAGGGTATGGGGTTTCTCTCTCTCTCTCTCTCTCATCTTCAGATTTCTTGGCTGTTTCTTGATCAGTTCCAGGATCATATTCGGGGGCGGTGGATTAAAGACATTGACAGGTTGCCTTGTAGTATCTGGCAAGCCATTCCGGGTGTCATTTGTTGGAGTCTTTGGAAGGAGAGGAATGCTAGTATTTTTTAAGGAAAGGACAGATCCAGGGTGGAGCTATTGTCTTTCATCTGCAAGTCTCTATTTGATTGAGTGTCTCTGGGGGTTGATTTTAAAGAAATTGAATTGTATTCGATCTGGTGTGACGAAATGTAGTTTGTTTTGTTTTTGCTTGTTTGTTGTTATTTTTCCTTTTCACCTCTTGGGTGATGTGTTTGTGTCAGTCTTGTTGTTTCTTCTTGCTTCTCTTTTCAATAAAGTGCTCCATATATCTCTCTCTCTCTCTCTCCAAAAGGAAAAAGAAACTAAAGCTTTTGTTATTGGAACTTACACTTCAGAAGAAGTGTTAATGATTAGAAAGTGGAGGAGGTTTCAAGGCTGTTGCAAAGGTTAGAACTAACTTCTCTTAGAAATGGGGATGGCATTGATAGAAGACCATGAAATGGGAGTGATAGCGGTATCTTTTCAGTGAAATATTTATCTCTCACTGATGCAAAATAACAGAGGTACTTCCCCTGTGAGGTTTATGTGGAAGTTTAAGGCTCTTACAAAGGAGCCACTCTTCTTATGGTTGATGTATTTATCTGTGACCATGCCACAGACTAGCACATGTTGTGTTTCTGAATTTGGTGCATCTTTTTGGACACTTACTTTTTAAACTGAGCAACTTTTTTTGACACTTTTAAGCCCATCCACACCACATGTCAGCCTGTATTGTGATCACAGAGGGTCACAGAACATTTGTTTTGGATTCTGACTGTTGAACATTTGATCTCAAGAGGCGTGCCTCTGTCCAATAGATGTAGCATGTGCTGTCAACAGTCTGAATCTGCAAATCATCTTTTCATCCATTGTGAAGTGGCAGGTTCACTTTGGTGGTCCATGCTAGGACGCTTTCAGGTGAGGTGGGCAACCCCAAGGTCGATGGCGGATCCAATTTCTTAATAGAGCATAGGGTTAAGAAGAACCTTGGCTGAGAAGGGAAGACTAGTCCATTTGCTGTGTGCTAGTGCATATAGATGAAGAAAAATGCAAAATTCTTCAATAATTCAGTTTCCTAGTGCAGCAGATTTGAGAGAAAGTTATGGCCACACTGTATGGATGGGTATCTCACACCCAGATCTTTAAAGGAGTGAAATACCACGACCATGTGTTTGAATGGGATACTCATCTTTAACTATAATGGAGGGATTGTATTTCCCATGCACTCTTCTGCTTGATCTTTTAACTTAAAAATAAAGTTTATTTACCATTCCAAATAAAAGTGACTGAACTAGCAACTATTAGGCATTAAAATTCCCAAACACGTGCAATGTACTTGTTCATTCCTCTAAAATTGCATATTTATCTGGGTTCAGTGTTCCCAGATTTAGATTCCTGGTTAGCTGCATGTTTTAGGGAATTATATACTCAAAATATTCTAAGAAGCTTTAATCATTTCTTTTTGTGCATATTTGTGACCTTATTGAAATTACATATGACAATGTTTCAGAAGGCAAAGACATGAAGGAATGTGTTAGGACCACCAAATGCATGAGGGTAAGCCTCCTGGTCCCTCACTTTCAAAATAAAAACTAATTTGTGAATTAACTGTCAAAATTTTCAAAAAAAGTATATATATAGTGAAAAACATAAAAATAACTCAGCTATCACATGGAAAACTACAGTGACATTACAGGGCAGTGAATCCAATACTCTTCAATGTCCACTAGAAAACTCTTATCAGAAAGAAAAGGACCTTAAAAGGGTATAAAAACAATAAATGTGTTGACATGGTGTATAAAAAGGAAAAAAAAAAAAGAAGAAAGAAGGAAAGAGGTAACAATCATGCAATTAAAAAAAATCTTAGTCTCAAAACAGTGACAAGAACCTTATTTTCAATTAATGTATGAGGTGCACACCCTTAATGCCTCACACTTTGGGCCATGAGCCTCTAAGGCTGTGCCTTGAGGCATTAGACCTCACATGCCTTTTAAGACACTGATATAGGTTTGTTTCAGTATCAACAATATTCTCAAACAAAGAAAGAACACTCCTTTTTTTCAAATCAGAACCGGTTAGATGAACAAAACTCAGAGTATAGATTCTCACTTTGTTTCTAAGGGGTTTGACCAATATTTGTAGTGTCTGTATGCAGGGTCATCCAAATTCTCAGCAATCCCATGTGAAAAATGAGCATCTCCCCGCTTCATCATCTTTGGGGCAACATAGTGAAGTAGATCCAAAATTGATCCAGCTGTGTAAACTTTGTAGTCTGCCACAGCTTTGATACCTCCCCAGCCCATGTCATGGTACTCTGCCCATATATCGCGACAGCTCGAATTTGCTATATTGGTACCTTTAACAGCATCCTGCACAATAACAAGCAGCTTAGCACGCAAACGTAAAAACTTCAAAAATATCAACTTAGACAGGAAGGATTTCTCAAGTAGTACATAAGGAACAGAGTATAACAGTGACCATACTAGATGGCATAATCTCAGTCAGTTCAATTGGTGACAACTAAGATGATGAATCTTCCCAAAATGCACAAAAAAGAAAATAAAAATTATAGCACAACATAAGAACAGTCTGCCATTACATGGTTGGTTGTGCATTTTATCAAGGAAAAAGAATATGCAAATATCATGACCAAGCCCCATTGGACACCGTGTTTTTTCACAGAAAATAATAATAATAATAATAAATTGCAACGAAATGCTGTGAAGTATTCTAAAGTACCTAAAGGGAGGAAAAGTTTGAGATAAGGGATGCTTCTATGATCTTCTATCATGTAAAAGTAAAATGTGCCTCCGAGAAATTTCTTTGGCCCCAAAGGCTTAGATAATAGCTATTTGCTTTCCACTTCAGAAACTCTGCCAAAAAAATTGATTGGAACGACACACTTTTGACTCTACTAGATTTGATTCACTTGTGAAACAATGTGACCGAGTGAATTCATGCTCAGTTGATCAAGAGACTCATTCAGTCCAATAGATTTGGTTCAACTCAAATGTATGCAGGAATGCCTAGGGGAGGCTGTTAACTCCTGCTAGTAATGGGCCCAAATTGACCTAACAGAACCCTAAACAGGGAATTTCAAATTTTGACAGAATTTGGGCAGCATGTGGAAATTACTAAATTACTCGTGCAGAGTAGTCAGAATTGTATGAAATTTGGCAGACCACTAGTGGAGTAATAGGGGAGCCAGTCTAAAAAATTTCAACTCTAATGGAAATATTAAAAAAGTATATGAAAAGTATGAATTATCAGGCTGTTCCAGAAATTCAGCAACAAAATCCTATGAAATTAGCATTAAGGTTGACAAAAAATTCAGAAAATACACATAGAAATCAAATGGAGTTTAGGGTTTTAGTGATTATTCTGTCAGAAAGTGAAAACCTTTTAGTAATCTTTCACTAAAAAATCTAATAGGCATTGGACCAAAAAACTGATTATAATCTAGAAATATAAGTAATCATTCATATATAAATACATGCTCTAAAATTAAAGCAGACACTGTTCAGCACACACATATCTACAGAGAGCTAGATTAAGCATGAAATAACCTTTATCATTAAGATGTTCCTGGTTCAGTTTCTATAGCCTCTTAATTATTGGAAAAAAAAGAAAAGAAGAAGCTTCTATAGCCTCTTTCAGACATTTCCAGAATCTGTGTTGTTTCATTATCAACTCCAAGCAATCATGTAGCACTATGAATTCTTTAGGAACTGATAGAATCACCAATGCTCATTTAAAAAGAAGAAGAAGAAGAAAGGCTGGTGCAGTCATTGACGCAGGGGCTGATATGTCCCAATAGTCTCCACAATCCTCTATAGAATCCAGTAAAAGTAATTCTCCTTTAGCACCTTACTGGGTGGCCCTACTGTTGAGTAAAATAATGAACTCTCCCAAAACATTAAGGTGTTAAGAGATACAAGAATTAGTATACTTCAACACCCCCCCAGGAGGAACATTGTTCCCTCCTGGATACACTTTCGGAACCAGATGCAAGTCCACAACTCGTGCACACACATACAATACTACATCCGGGGGAATACTTTTACTTCCATGGGGATTTGAACTTGTGACCTAACCTGGATCTGATACCATGTTGAATAAATTAACCAACTTTCCCAAAAACCTTAAGGTGTTAGAAGATGCAAGAATTAATATACTTCAACACCCACGGCCCTCCAATTGAAATCTTTATGTGCCTCCACATTAGAGGACACGTGTGGGATTCCATTCCCAGGTTTAAATCCTTCTTCTAGAACTAAATTCAGAATTTGAAAGTTTAGTATTTACTTAGTTATTTAGGTGTTTGAGTTGGACTCAGAATTGAAATTTCTCGAGTTTAAATTAATTTTTATTTTTTTATTAGTATTAGTATTAGTGATTAGGACTGGGTTTCCAGGAACTCATGAGAGTTGCTAGTTGTCATATTCATTCATATCTTAGTTTGAAGAGGAGTTTTCAAAAGTCTATAGAAATTCCTTGAGGACATCCCAAAGAGAATGTGATGATGTCATTGAGTATATAAATAATTTCACCGCTGATTTTTTCTAGTTGCTTAAATGTGCTTTGACTGTAATGATATTAGGCCTATTCAATCTGCTCGATAAGTGAGATCTATTCAGTTATTTTCTGTTCTATAGATTAAGGATTAAAGATAGGTCTCTACTAATTTGATTTCTACTTCAAATCAGATTTTATGATATTCAACTGAAAAACATAGCTTGAGATAGATTCCTCAAATTTCTCATAATCAAAAGAGTTGAATTTGCTGATTTCTTCTACCCCATTGTCCCAAGCAATACTTGGTTGCTTGAATTTGACTATTTTTCAATATGGGCATTGGGCAGTGTTATTATTGTTGTTTTATTTCTGTTCTACATCAGTCATCAAAGAGGAAGAAAAGAAAACTGTTATAGAAATCACTCTGAGGCCTCTAGAAAACCAGATTTGAAGGAGGTAAGGAAAAGGTAATCTGGAAAGCTCATATTGATACAAATAATTATAATAGAAGAGGGAAAAAAAGAAAGGAAGAAAGTCCATAATGTAAACAGATCTCAGGTCAACAGGCAGTTGGTGACATATAACAAGATAACAAAGATTTAAAGAGTTTATAAGTTAGCGTTGAGACTGGATTTACACTCTGAGGAACCAGATGTAGTTCTTCAACAATCTAGGCTCCTTTTCTGTACCCTTTCATAACTAAACAAGCACCCGAATAAAAGGTTGAGTGTCGACAAAAATGAAAAGAATTCTTAACCGAAATGTTTCCTAGGTATTTAAACTCACTGTTTCGAACCAAACAGGTAAATTAGATTATAAGGGGCCTCCGTTGCCCTATCAAATTTCCTTTAATTGTAATGGTTTTAATGTTTTCTGTCTTTGATTTTAATACAAATTATGTTACACATAAAAAATAAAACAAAAAAAAAGGTAATTAGATTGATAAACACTTTACCCTAAAATCCATCCTCTCAATCTCAGACGAACTCGCCTCTGCTACATCTCTCCCAAATGATATTATCCTTCCATAGTTCACAATTTTTGTTTGAGAGACCAGATCCTCAGTCCCGTTATGGGCCGAAGCCTGAGTATCATTGTTTCTTTGCTTTTTTGCACTACAATCATAGCCTTCTTCAGGCGACCGGTCAAGATCACCCCAAATGGTGTCTCCACCTTTTGGTATCATTGACATGGTTGAATCCCATGTACGAGTCATCCGCATTACATGTTGTAAAGTTTGGTGGAGACCAATTTGACCAAACACATCTTTATCCAAGAAACCTGGTGCAATTGCCCTGCATAAGGGGAAAAATAGTCAAGAATTCAAAAGACATCGAACAAATTTACATGTATGCATCTGGAAAATAGGGAATAATTCAGAACAACTTGAAAGAAGAAACTATATTTGAATCTCTATTTATGAAAAATGAAGCAGTTGAAGATTGTTGAACTTTGCTGCAGCAACAGAACCAGCCCATATTGACAAAGAAAGCACGATGCTGTGCATATGTGCAAGGACTCCCTTGAAAAGAATCAGTACAAATAAAATTTGAAAAGAAAGAAAGAAACAGAAACAAAGCTATGATTTTACAGATCATTACCAGTTTCAACAAAACTTGTTGCCTGGATTTTGTCATGTATTCATATAAAAAACTGGACAAGAAGTCACTTGTCAAGTAAAATTAAAGATGTTCACTTCACAATTATGCAATTATAATATATATATATATATATATATATATATATATATTTGTGTGGATAAATAATGACTTTATTAAGAAAAAGAGAAGGAAATAAAATACAACAACAAAGGGCTCGAGGGCAAAGAGATATTTATGATAATCAACTGAGGCATGGCATCAAAATGCATGCAACAAAGAAAACCGTAAACAAACGCTAACATGTCAAGGGAGTCGAAGGGACTGGTGTCTTCCTTTATTAACATTGCGTCATATATTTGCCAATGGAATAAATTCCTGATGGAGGGAGATAGGCTCCAATTGGTCCTTCATTATTGCGTAGTGCTTATATCAGGTAAAATGTTCAGACACTCCTATACATATATAATGGAACCGTGAATTAGTTCAGCACTTCAGCCAATATGCAAAGCTTATGGTGCCTAGCAAAATTTAAACAGCTTGCGAAGATGAGCCATACTAAGAAAAGATGCCAAATATTATTTAGTGCCAGTATGATTAAGGGAGTTAACCTGGCAACAGCAATGTCCTTGGCTTCAGCAGAGAAAATTCCTGAAACTGCTTTTGGAACTCCTAAAAATGGTCCTCCAATGTTCATCACCGCCTTCAAATGCTTAGAGCACCAGTCTGACCCACCACCACCACCCATTGGAGCTGGTGACTCAACCCACTTCATGAAATGCAAAAAATACAGAACTCCCATTGAATGTGGAACAACAACGACCTTTTTCCCACCATTTGCATTTACCATGAGTTCTATATTACTTTTTATCCTGCTCAGTGTTTGGTCCCTCACCTGATCAATTCAGTTTCGACAAATGCATAAGCTGATATATAAAACCATATACCACTAAAGGAAAAAATATATATGCTACAAAGAATAAGAGATAAAATTAAAAAAATCAATCTACGTTTTTCTGAAAATTCCACAAACAAAGAATGATGCATACAAGAAGACCGAAAAAGGAACTGTTAAGAGTAAACATAATACCTCAGTGTTCTGAAATGAAAGTCTCCAATCATATGAAGCCATGTACATGGTTTTCTCCTCATATCCAATGCGAGCCAAATTAGCAATCAGAACCGCCCAGACAAAATAACCAGGTGCAAAGTAATCTGCTGCAACAAGTCCTGGGACAGGCCTAACTCTTATACCAGAAGGATCCAGTCCAGTTTCATTGTCCAGTGACATGTGTTCTACCCAGCACAGAGGTCTGCAGAAGATCGATGACAACAAGGCAAAAGAAACTTTCCCTAAGTAGTCAATTTTACATTTTCCTATAAAGATTTGATAAAGTGAATGCATAAGACACTAACATAAAGTGTTTAAGCACAATTAGAGCTGATTGATGACAATCCATCAGAACCACCACTAAATGTCCAGGTCCACAAAGCAATGACTTAAGGAACAAAAACCATAGAGCTTTAACTTGGCTAATCAGCCAAATTTGATTTTTTACAAGAATGATGACTAGTAATAATAACCAACCAGAAATAGTTCTGGCACACTACAATTGAGATTATTTGTATACAGGCATCAAATGGAGAAAACAATAACTAGAGTGCACTAAGGCAGCCAGCCAGTAAGCTATTGGGCTTGATCAATGGACATGAAAAGCTCAATCAATTGAGTCATAAAAGCAAGCCCAGAACTTGTGGAAACATATGTGCCTCCACAGAGGAGAGAACATGGTCCCAATTGTTAAGAGGGGAAGATGGCATTCGCTAAAACACTGATTTCAAATTTCTATTTTCTTTCAATATCCTAGTTAGTTTAGAAGTTATAATTTAGAATTCATTTAATGAATGACTCCTATGTAGGAGTCA
>JAOXJP010226820.1:0-11415 GCA_025762735.1 Platanus orientalis | reverse complement strand
CTGAGGACCACCTATCTCATCTCATGAGATCAAATAATTACCCATATAAAGAAACAAATTCATGTGATGATAAAATAAATAGTTATTATTAATTAAATAAATAATTAATTATGCTTATATTTTACGTAAATGGCTTTATCAGGACACATGTTTCCAATAGAGGGATGTTGATGACTTGATAAGGGGATGAGAGGTCAGTGAGTTGGGCATATAGTGATGGTGGTGGAATGATATGAGGGGATGAAAATGGGTCATAGGTTGCTGAACCTTCTCTGTACATGTTTATGTTAGGAGGAAGGACTGTTATTGGGTTATCTAGGGCCATATCCCACATATGCACAAGCAGATGCTCATATTTGGGAGGGAGAATAGGCCCCGGGGAGCATCCGTTCAAGGTGGATACTTGATCGATATCAGGCAAGAAAATGATCTTAGGTTCTGAAATCTTGGTGATGAAGCTAGACGGATTGAACTGGGTGCTGGTGAGACTAATCATGTTGAACCCTTTCGGTGGCTGGTGGTCAGGGAGTGGATTCTGGATGACTTTTGAATTTGGTAGGGGAGTTGTGGGTGTAGGGTCAAATGATACCTTACCCTCATCGATCAGGTCTTAGGTGTGCCCTGAGGACTGGTGGTATTCACAATGTTCCACTAGGTTATAGTGGTAGGGCAAGGGGCAAGGTTGAGGTCTTGGGTCAATCAGTTGCAACAACCTCTTTTTTACGAGGTATTCCATTATGTACTTGTAGGAATAGGGCAATGGGGTGAACTTTCTCTTTTTGTTTTCTTCTTTGGGAACACCTGGGTATCTGAGCTGGTATAACTGCTATGTCTGGGGAGGAATGATATTCATGGTTGCTAGGTAGTTTTTGGTCGGCTGCAGCGGAGGTAGAACATGACCGCTGTTCTGACTAGACTGGGGGAGTTCAATAAATTACACAAAATTTGTTTTTTGGTCTGGTGATGGTTACCTTCTTCAGCATGGTTCTGGTGGAACTAGCAAGGGCAAGAGGTGTATCTTATACCAAACTTTCCTTGATGGCCAACTCTACCTTTGTGGCTTTGTTGACAACCTCGGTGAAGTTGCTCTATGAAGCAGTTAAGAGCATCAATTGATAGGTGGGACCCAATGTCCTGATAAAAGTGGATATCATGTCCTCCTCAGACATGGGGTGTTTAAGGTTGGAGGTTTTCAATCTTCACCTGTAAGCAAAGTCCCTGATATTCTCTCCCGTGATGGGTCTCATTCCTTCTATCTCTTCTCTGGTTGATAGCATCTCAAGACTAAATCTGTAATAGTTAAGGAATGATCGCGCCAAGGCCCTCTATGTCCTAATATTACTATTTTTCTGGCTTGCTAGTCGTTTCCCTGCATTCTTTTCTAGACTCTGGCCAAACATTTGGACTAGGATACGCTCATCATGTCCCCACTGAAACATAGCGTTTTAAGACATAAGCAATTGTATCATGGGGCAAGTAGTACCATCATACTTCTTGACATTTGGCATTTGGAATTTTGGTGGTAGTACACCCCTAGGGTCGATACAGAGATCATCGAAATCCATGGAGATGGAAAACTACCTCTCTTTCATCAATTCTACCTCTGCTATGAGCTTGGCCAGCTTTACACTGGTCCCATCATCCTTAAGAGGAGCAACAATCTCTTTTCCCTTTTTGGTTGACGTCGACGGCCCATACTGCTCTTCCAAATCGAAGATAGCTTGGTGTTCTGACTGCATATAAGTGATAGTAGCTCGAAGTGGAGCCGTGACATAGATGGGACCTTATGTGTATGGCTGGCCAAAAGGTAGACTCTGCTCAACAATACTGGGAAGTGGTGGTGGCTTGAAGACTGTACTTTGACCATGAGGTCCTCCTTTCTTCAAGAAGTACTCAAACATCAACTTCTCGAACTCAGTGAGTGTAGGAATGCGCAGTTGCTCACTAGTATTGGTTGGCTATAAGGTGGTAGAGAAGTTTGGGGTAATGAATAGGAATGACCATGTTTAGAGGTGATGTCCAACCATGTTGGGTCATGAAGTCCCCCATTAATCACTCTACCTTATACTTGAATCCATCCGAGAGGATGTCTTCGGGAACTGTCCTGCTAAGAGGTGGGTTTCTTGAGGATGCTTCTGGGAGGGTAAAAGGGTGTGGTGCTTGTAGTAGGTAGTTGCATTAATTTGTCGGCCATAGCTTTTGCTACGTTGTGCCTTCTTCTGTAGTCAAGTCTCTGGGGAGCTATTGTAACTTGCTTAATTGAGTTTTGAAGAAAAAAGGGGATTCAATGTTATTATTTTGCAAGGTTCATTCTTTACATTCATTTATTTTAAATAGCCAGATACTTTTACAAGTGCATATATCATATAGGTGAATTTATGTCATTTGATTAAACAAAAGATTTTTTAAACAAAAACTTTGTACATGTATATACATATCGGAAATGATTACAAGAGGAGGGGGTACTTGCCCTAATATATTGGAAAAGAAAGCATAAAATGTAATATAAAGATCAGGCACCACTGGAGGTGGTGGTGGAGGTAACATTGGTTGGTAGCCCAAAGAGAAGATCTGTTCTCTTAGCTCACGAACTCATGACTATATCCATTGATCTTGTATGAAGGCCATGTTATTATTGCGCCTCATCTAGATTGTCAAATCTTCATGGGAATCCTACTATCATTGTACTCACTTTTCAAGGAGTGAATGAACTCGGCTTGAGTTTCATTCCAATGTTGGGTGTAATCGCGTGAGACCTCAGCCTTTGTATGCAAAAGTGTTTAAGCTTCTAAGGAGGCTTTGGTTTGGGTATGCAAAGTCCGCTCCTCGGCTAAGTTTGACAATGCTTGCTCGTACTCTACTTGAGTGTGAGAAAGCTCTGTATGTGATGAAGATGTTGATTTGGTGCATGGCCTCTTGTTCAAAGAAACAAATGTTGTAGGGGTGGTAGCCTGTAGAAGAGGCTTATGTAGAAGCCAATGCTCATATGAGGATGTCATGGCTTGTGCTTTCAAAGATACTAGCTGTGGATGCCCAGCAACTCTAGTATGTGAGCTGTCTCATAAGGTGACTAGTGTAGACTATGTATGAGTGGATGTACTGTGATCAAGCATGAAGATGTCTTCAAAGACTGTGGGGAAATCAAAGAGATCTTGTCTGAGGGAGAATTGTCAAAGGACGCATATGGGTACATAGGGAGTGCTCTGATAGACTCTTATGATAACCATGTATGTGTAGACCTTGGTTGCTAGGAGTGGGTAACATGCCTTATGCCACTTAACTTGCCAAGTGATTTGTTTAGGTAGCCCAACAGCTAGTAGGCTTTGATAACCAAATGTAGTCATTTTGATTGGCAAGGGGCAGTTGTTGACATGTATCTATACTGAAGTCAGATCTTGAGACGTATAAGTCAAGAAAGATACAAGTATAGTTAGGTGCTCCCGTAGCTAGGCCTGCAAGAAAGTCAAGCAACCATATAACCGACCTTGATGATGTCGAGCACAATGAGAGAGACTAGAAATAGTCTCAAAAATTATCATGGGTGCAAGGGTCTTCTTCTACAGATGTTGTCCCAAGATGTCGAGTAGGACACCATTGATATGATGATGGTTATGTGATAGCAAAAGTTGTCCTAAGACGACCAAGGTGAATGCTTTGAACTTGAAGGGGTCAGCGAAATCACCAACTTTCTTCCAACCTCTTTCCAATAAAAGGTCGAAAGGACAGTGTAGATATTCACCTGTAGCTTCTTTAGGCAGGAAGGCTTTGGAGATGTTTAATGCATGAAAACCTTTGAGATAGCTAAGCTTATGAGTTGGAATTGCGGTACTAATGCCGAGACAATATTCCCAATCTAAGAAGGATTCGAGTTCCTCAATAATGAGCATAAGCTCTTATTTTCCGAAGCGGAAAACCATTGATGACGGGTCCCAAAATGAAATGGTTGCCTCTAACAGTAGCCAATCCAAATTGATTTAAGCTAAGGTCAATGTTGCTTTGATTCTTCTAAACTTCTCGTTCTTTGGGGGGAAGGGCAATTAAGGTATTTACAAAGTTTGCAGAGATGGTAGAGTACGAATCCAGTTGTACAGGCCTATGATCCATATCTGTAAGCACAAGCACAAACATAGGGTTAAAAATGTCATTTTATAGTTGAAAGCAATATTCTACAGAAATTAAGCCTAATGCCTGAATTTTGTGTCAACACCTGAATTTTATTGAATTAAAATTCAAGAGTTGAAGGCACATTTAGGTGTTAGAATAATTGTAGGTAAAATATGCTTAATGCCTGAATTTGGTGTCAACGCCTGAATTTAATTTAATTAAAATTCAGGCATTGAGGGCATGATTAGGCATTGAGAGCAGTTACAACTTTTAAATGGCCCATGAACATGCATTTTGTCCTTTTGTGTTTCCATTTGCATTTCAGTTACAGACGGAGGAGGACTTGAAAGCATCTTCTTCCTTCTCTTTTTCCTAACTTTTTGATAAAAACCATATTCCTATTTCATCTACAATGAGTTAAGGAGGATCAAGTCAGCATTTTTCATTTCTCTCGATGCAAGATAAGGCATTATGGAAGGATCTAGTTGTGGATGAGGTGAGTTTTCATTTGATTTGTTGATTTATTTCCTATTCTTGTGAATTTTTTAAGTTCTATGGATATGTTGTTTAAGACTCCAAGTTTTCCTTTGATTTTGCACATTTCTTTAGATTTTCTTGAATTTTTAGCCTTAAAATCATTTGAATGAAATTAGTTTGCTTTATTCTTGATTTTGAATAAGTTTTTTCCAAGTTTTTATTGATTTCTGGATTTTCCAACACTTGAAAGTCACTGCCCTAAATTATAGGCATAATGCCTGAATTTTCAATCTTTTAAAAACCAGGAGTTCAAAATTCAAGTGTTAGCCTAAAATTCAAGTGTTGAGAAAATTTTAGGCATTGGGCAAAAATTAAAGTGTTAGGCCTAAGACCTAAAATTGCATATTTTATTTTTTTGATTCTTTTAGATTTTTGTTGTTCTTAAACATTGTTTTTACATATTTTTGTGCATTTCCTTTTGTAGACTAGGGGGAGAGTAGAGCGACACGGCTCTTGGTCTGGGGTCTAAACATTATGGGGGTGTATGTGCTCTAATGTTCAGGACAAGGTGCGAACCATGGGTTTTTTTCCCTTTCATGAGTTTGCGCGTGCTGAAGGCAAACAAAGCCTTGATGATGGCTTTGGTTGAGTGGTGGTCGTCGGTTACTCGTACCTTCCACCTTCCTATGGGAGAAATAGGCTTGCCTCCCATAGACTTCTTCATGAAGACCGACCTCTCGATGGACGGCACGCCTCCACTTACCACTGATGACTTCGACCCAGAGTTAGTGGCTCAATGCATAGGACCTTAGCTCGTGGAGTACTACAAGGGCACAAAGGGTGTCCTCCCATTTTGGTTTGAGAAGTACATGTGGGCTACCAATGAGAGCTCACTAGTAGAGATTGGCTTCTCTACCTACACCTTCCTTATCTACATGTTGACCCGCTCCATCTTTTGTGGGAAGAGTGACAAGGTTTACTTCCACCTGCTACTAGCCTTAGAGGATTTAGACTTAGTCGGCACTCGTAGTTGGGTAGATCCGTCCTCGGGTGGATGTATGCCAATATGAGTGAGGTTTCAGCCAGGTAGGGCCCTCATGCCTTTTTGGGGCTATATTTCTTGTGGGAGGTATAACTTGTTTTTATTTTGTTAATTTCTATCTTTTATTCTTTTATTTACTTCCTTTCTTTTAATTTTTAATGACATTAAACTTATGGATTCTCTCTTTTGCAGGTGTGGTGTTATGAGCACTTCTCATCCTTAGCCCCCACGTGGAGGGGTGAGGAGGTGTTTCATTTTCCTTACGTCGCAAGGTGGAAGGTCTCAAACACCCATCACAAGGTCCGTAAACCTATTTCCACCTTCTTATGAGAGTTTGATCTTCTGATCGTTGCTAAGGTAAGTACATAATACTTTGCTTCCTTTGATTTTTTATTTTAAAAATCATTATCTGACTCCTCTTGTAGTTTGTGCTTTATGAATTGTGCTTTGTGCAGATTAAGTGGCATCCATGGACCCGATGAGTCTTGGAGAGGGATGCTACCTTAGACCAAACCTCAGCCTGGGATTTGTCCCGTCAGAGGATCATCTTGGTTATCATTGATGAGGTCACCATATACCTCAGGGAGAGATGTTGGCGCCAGGTTGGGGTGGGAGTGAAGGACTTTGTGGTCCCGCACTCACCTCCAGGGGTCATTGACACTAAGGGAGAGGTAGGAAGGAGGAAGATAGGCATTGATGCCTTGGTCTTCCTAGACTGGGTCATGGACTATAGTGAGTGGTGGGCTACTCAATCTTGTGGACCTTTAGGCGGCCACATCGAGCCCCATGTGAGTTTATTCTTTTTTTTTTTTGCAAATATTTATTTATGTTTCATTTACTTGGTTTTTCTTTAAAATCTTTTGATGATCTTTGACTTGTTTGGTTTTATTAGGTAGCTAAAGCACAGCCCACAGAGGAACCCACACCTCCTACCAGGAGGAGAAGGAAGAGGAAGGCTCTCGTGGCTGAGCCTGATCTAATGGGGATGATACTGGAGGTGCACTACAAAAAAAAAACTATGTTTTAGTGACAGTTTATTAGTGGTGGTTAATAACAATTTCCACTAATTCTTGGGAAAAATACACATTCAGTGGCGGTTGCCTAAAACCGTCACTAAAAGTAACTATTAGTGGTGTTTCTAAAAGAAACTACTGCAATATGTGTAAGGCACAAAATCTTTTTACACGCCAATTTGAAAGTGTTATGAAAGACGAGTATCTGTGGCAATTTTTACAGAACGACCACTAATAGTGACTTTAATATTAGAGGCAATTTAGATGAAGTGCCACTAAATATTAGTATTAGTGGTGGTTTAGAGCAAGTGCCATAAAAAAATTATCTAGTATTATGGTTAACATTAGTGGCAATTTAGATCAAGTGCCCTTAAAAGTTATCTATCAGTGGCGGTTCCATAAGAACTTCCATTAAAAATGTAATTATTTGGGATGGTTTAAAACAAGTTCCATTTTTTTTGGTAAGGAGCTAAAGCTCATTTTCATGTAGTGGAAAGAGTTACATTATGCTTGTCAGACGTAATGATAGATTTCAATACATCATCAAGTGAATTAGGATTCCATAGTCGCTCTACTTGTTCCGTTGTTGCAACTAAAGCTATATGGTGCACCTCATTGTTACAACTTCGTGGAACATAGGAGATCGTTATGGTTGAGTTCAATAGATCCCAACAATACTGAATCATTTTTGTAATCCTCCATGGGGGTTTGATAGTCTTGTCAATAAGAAGCTTGGTGACTGGTTGGCAATCTCCCTCTATGATAATTCCTTGTGCTTCGAGATTGCTAGCTAATTTTAATCCAAACAAAAAACCCCATGCTTCAGTCTCTTCTGCTATACATCCATAAATTACTTTGGAAGAGCCTTTGATGAAAGAACCTGACTGATCTCTAGCAATAGCCGTTGCAGCTTCACTCGGTCTAGTGGCTCCATCCACATTGATTTTGATGTAGCCTTGTGGTGGAGGAGACCATGTAGATGACAAGTTGTTGCTTTGAGAGATTGAGGAAGTTGCAATCCTCCCATTATCAATTTGATAGTTGAAAGCATGCTGGTATTCATTGAACATCCTTGTAGCTTTCTAGATAATGCTCTTGGCTGAGAGGGGGGCATTGTGAAATATTTTTGCATTCTTGGCTTTCCAGATCAACCAAATGATATGGGCTCCCATCACAAAAACATGTGAATCTGGATATAAGAGACACCAATCCCCAATCCAATACTTAAAGGATCTCTTATTTTCGTGGGTCCTTAATCCCAAGGAAGAGCCAAACCAAATCAATTGTGAGAATTCACAATTGGAAAAGAGATGGTCAATAGTTTCCGTTTCTCTTTCGCAAAGCGGACAAGATAGATCCATCGTGCTCATAAATTTGGAGAGATTCCCTTTCACTTCTACAGCATTATGGAGGCATCTCTAGATAAACATGATAACACGAGGTGGGATGCTTATGAATTTACATAATGTTTTGAAAATTTTACCAGAGATAGCATCCATGTTGTTTGAAGATGAAGCCTTCCCTTTGTTGAATTGGGTGTATGCAGATTTAGTGGAAAAATTCCCTGAAGGGGTGAGAGTCCAAATAAGGTTATCATCCTCATACATGTCCATTTCGCTAAGGTGGATTTTTTGTATGGCTTCTAACACATGACAAAGGGAAGATGTTTGTCAAGATATCCATTCTCTAGCTTCGAGTTGATTGATCAATGAGCTTAACAACTTTCTTCTTTACAGACCCAGTTGTGTTTTCAGGAACTCTATAAGCTGGAATACCTGGGATCCAAGGGTCTTCCTAAATATTGATATTGTGACCACTAGCAACTGACCAACACATCCCTTTTTTGAGTAACTCCTTGCTTTTGAGAATGGCTCTCCATGTGGATGAGGCTAACTTTGCTTGTTTAGTCTCCTAGAAGTTTGAATCTCTCAAATATCTTACCCTTAGAAGTTGAACCCAGGTTTTATTGGGATTTTTAACAAATCTTCATCCTAATTTAGCAACTAATGCATTGTTGACAATTTCCATCTCTATGATCCCCACGCCTCCATTTTCTTTTTTTCTCCTGAAAGATATCCCAAGCTTTTAGGTAGACATCCTTTTATTTTCTTGTTTCCCCCACCAGAAATCTCATTGGAGACTATTGATGTATTTACAAATAGATTTTGGAATGAGATTAGTGACCATATAGTAGCAAAGAATGGAGGCCAAAATCGATTTAATTAATGTGGTTTTACCGGCATGGGAGAGTAATTTGGCCTTCCAACCTTTAAGTTTGGTCTGATATTTTTTAAGGAGAAACTCATAAGTGTTATTTCTTGCATCCTTCTACAGGAGGAATGTCCCCAGATATTAGTCATCTTTATCCATTAATGGAGCTCCAAAGAAATTGAGCAGCTCTGTTTTTCATTCTTCTTGGACATTTTTACTGAAGAACAATGCTGATTTTGCAAAGGTAACCTTTTACCCCGACCAATTTTCATAGGTCTCTAAGGTGAATTTAAGATTTTCTTCATCGTACAAGTTAGCCCTTCCAAACAGAAGAAGACCATTAGCAAACATTAGGTGGGAAGGCTTTGGTGTATACATGTTAATTCTAATGCCTTTGTATAGTCCTTGATCCACCATCATATTTATCTTGCGAAATAAAATTTTAGCACATAGAATGAACATATATGGTGAGAGGGGGCAACCTTGTCTAATGCCTCGGGATGGAGATATGCTTCCTTCTAGATTTTTGTTGATGAGAATAGAGAATGTTGTTCCTCACTCTAGACATGATTAGATCATGGATTTTGTTCTGGAAGCCGAATCCCTTCAATACTGTACTGATGAAGTCTCATTTCAGCCTATCATATGCCTTTGCCATATCTAACTTCAGGGTAAATCCCTTAATTTTTCCTCTCATAGATTTCATAGAGTGGAAATTTCTTAGGTAATGATGATATTATCTGTGATTTAACGCCCTTGTACAAAAGCTCATTGAGTGAATGATATTAATCTATTCAAGAGGGGTCTGAGTCGTGTAGTAATGATTTTGGTGATCAACTTGTAATTGATATTACATAGTAAAATTAGTCTATAATCAGTAGGAGTCTCAAGTGCATCGTTCTTAGGAATTAGAGTAATGTAAGTTTTATTGATCTCCTTCGGGATATAGCTATCTCTGAATGCTTGTTGGACAAGTTTAACCAAATCATTACTTGTGATGTCCCAAAGTTTTTGATAAAACATGGCTAGGATTCCATCAAGTCTAGGTGCTTTGAGGGGACTCATGGAGTTTAAAGTCTCCCTGATTTCTTCTGAAGTTGGGATAGCTTCCAAAAGCTCGTTCTCCTTAGCTGATATCAGGTGATCAATGAATATGAAATCTTGTTCAATAGGGCTAGGAAGATCCGTTGTAAAAATTGAGTTGAAGTAATGGATGATGAAGGCCCTTGTTATCACTTTTTCATCATTGGAGAACTCCCTAGAATGCAATTTTATGGTGTTGATTTTGTTCTTCCTCCTCTTGTTAAGAGTTGTTATGTGAAAAAATGCAATGTCTCCTTCCTTGATCCATGAGAGATTGAACCTTTATAGCTATTAAATTTCTTTCTTTTTGAGTAACTCATTGAATCTGTCAACCAATTGCTCATCTCTTTCTAAATTTTCCTTGTTTGGTGCACCCATTTGAGCTTCTAGGAGTTCTTTTTTGAACTTTTGGATTTCTAATTGGAGATTGTCATATGTCTACTTGCTCTATCACCTGATGTCACTTTTGAATTGCTTGATTTTTTCGATTGTTGATTGGTTTGGCCTTTCATTCCAAGCAAGTTTAATTGCATTCTTGAAAGATTCTTCCTTGAACCACATAGCTTTGATCCTAAAAGGTGATCTTTTTTTTCACAGTTTTCTCCAAAGAGACGAGGATATGAGCACAGTCACTATTGATCATTATGAGATGTAGAACAAAAGCTTCAAGGTATTCTATTCTCCAAGTACAATCAGTTAATGCCCTATCAAGTCTTTCTCTAATGTTGAACCTTGTCTTTCTTTTGTTTGACTGTGTACGCTGGCCCTGAGTAACCTAAGTCTATTAACCCGCAAGTGTTAATCATATCCTGAACTCTTGGTGATGTTGTTCACGCATGACATTTCCCCCCACCTTTTCTTTGGAGTTCGTAATTGAATTGAAGTTGCCAACACAACACCAAGAAAATCATATTTTGAGTTAAATAATTTTTGGTAGTGGCGGTTCTATTAAAACCATCACTAATTATGGTTTAATATCAGGGGTGATTTAGGGACACTGCCACTAAGCAAACTATTAGGGGCGGTTTAGGTGGAACCGCCACTAATAGTTAAACCGCCCCTAATAGTTTGTAAAGTTCAACCCCAAATTGATTCCCGCGCGTGGCTATCGATATCTCTCTCTTTGATCACCACTAGTAACCTCCTCACTTGAATTTAGGGATTTTACGGAAAGAAAGCACCACAAGACTCTTCTCCCTCCCCCTCTCCCTCTCCTCCTCCCCCTCTCTCTCTCTCGTCGCATATGCCAGTCTATCTCTCTCTCATCACGTATGCCTGAAAGCCTAAATTGGTGAAGCAATTGAGTGAGAATCTTCCCGTTGTCACTTCCACCATTGGTGGCCTCATTGTTCTCAATGCCATCGCCGGTGCCTATAGCGAGAATCTTCCCACCATTTGTGTCATCTCTGTTAGTAAGGGGAAAGCTCGAGCGAGATTTGTGGGAACATTAAAGTCTTTTAATATTGTGCATACCATGAGTTGTAG
>JAOXJP010226819.1:0-11415 GCA_025762735.1 Platanus orientalis | reverse complement strand
GGTTAGCAACAAATTATACACTATTAAATTTTTGGAAAAAATTAATTATCTATAAAAAATAATTGATTTTTAATTTTTGGATTAATTAAAAATAATTTTTTTTTTCGAAAATTCATGTTCAGCCATAGATCAGTGGGTTTTTCATTTATTATGTTAGTGAAAATTCATGCTTACTAGATAGGCCAATCCAGCGATCCGGACCTTGGATCATCTGATCCGAAGCCAAAACCGATTAACACTAAAAATCGGGATCGGTCGGGACCGATCCCTATCGGATCCAAGCGATCCGAGCCCGGATTGGGCGAGTTTTAGAACCATGTTACAAACTCTTTAGACGTCTGCCTCCCAAGATATAATGATCTATACACATAAAAAGCACTGTAATCTATGTGCTTGGCAAATCAAACTTATGTTGTTCTCTCTCTCTTATAAGATGCTGTAATGCTCTCTATATGACTAATTTTAGACACCCTCTATGATGCCTAAAATAGCATTGTACAAATTTTGGATTTGGAATCGAATGAATAAAATGAAGGAGGGGCGATTTATTTATAGATTATTCATGTCTGTTCAAAATAGGCATTGAGTAACACCTCATGGTGTTTGAACAGACACAAAACCAGAAAGTTGCAATTGAGTAGCCATGTTCATGTCCGTACATAATAGACATGAAGGCAAGAGGTGCATTTTAATAGCCATCTTCATGTTTGTACGAAGAGACATGTGTTGAAAGGGGTAATTTAATAGCCACGTTTGTGACTATTCGGTCCAAACAATTACGAAGGGTAAAACTATAAAACTACACGAATAGACACACCCCCACAGGTATAACCGAATCTGGGAGAAATAAAAAATAGTAATAAAAATATCTTATTTTTTTCTTGTTGACCTAACCCAACCCGACCTGATCCAGCCTGGTTCAGTTCGGTTTAGTGAGCGTTGGTCTATATTGGCTAAGTCCTCCCCCATCCACTAAACAGTGGTGTCACTTGGGACCTAAATTAATGTTCAACATAACTGTATATGAACACACAAAGTTTTATGGGCTAACCCATATGGGACTATTCAAATTTCACACCCTTTTACCAGTTTTACTATTGTTCAACTAGGCACCTTTAGAGACAATTTCTCATTCACCCATTAATGGTTTTGAGCATCCAACCATATGGTATTATTCTCCTCATTGAGGTGAACACAAACCCATGTGGATCCGCCTCAAACAACTTGTGGGTCCCACTTTTATTTTGGTTAAATATGCCCAAACAATCATATTTGAATTTTGGGTACAATAAAATCTGGGCACTTTTCAAAACAATTTCCAACAATCTCCTACATGAATAAAATTGGCTTACTATAATGCAAATGAAAATGCAAATGCAGACACATACACACAAACACATATAGTACTTTTGGAAAGTTACTGTATAGGGAGAGGTAGCTTGTGGCTTTAAACCTTCATTTGTGAAAGACTATCAGATTTACTAGCTAACTAGTGAATGCGATGTCTTAAACTGTTTAGCCGTTTATGTAAACCAAGGTAATAGAATTCACACAGTTTCTTTCTAGACATAGTTGATTTTCATGATTGTGTTCATTTTGGCCTTGAACACCGCCTAGTTTCATGAGCGTTTTAGAGAATTGAGCCTTAGAATTCTCATTGAAGTGGCCCCTTCAAACTCCCATAGGTAATTCTTATTAAGAGTATCCTACCATAATTTACTTGGATTTCTAATGTATAAGAATTATTAAAAGCATAGTTTACCCTAATCTTCACTGCAGGTATCGCTATTTCATCATGGGAGTGGGTAGGAGAAGTTTTCTTCATAGTGATCGTAGTGATACTACTAAGTCAACATACAATTCGATTGTTCCAATAAACCTAGATCTTAGCATCTCCAGTTAGCTAGGTAGGGTTGCCATTATGACAACTTTTCAGATATAGGCTTTAAACCCATTCCCCTTGATGAATAGTTTACTTAATCTCTTCTCAACCTTTATTTAAAGGATCCGTAGTATCATCTTCTTTATGAAAATAATTCCATGTGAGATCAACTGAGTTACGATATTGTATCTCCAACGAATATGTCAAGACTTACCATGTCATACACACAATTGTCACATTCATTAATTCTCAACCCATAAAACATCATTATATTGTCAAAATTTTCATGCTTCTTTAGGTCCTATCTCAGGCCTTTTAAGGATAAGGACCACCACCTTGCTAAACACCCCCATACTTTTAAGAATTTATAGGAAGGTTTTTGACATTTTAAAAATTCATGAGGTGTCATTTAGTTTTCATATGAAGCATCTTGTTGAGAATATAATTTGTGGTAAGTTCTTGCTTCCCCCCATAAATTCTGAGGTAAACCAGAACATAGCATTCATAATTTCCTTTAACGTTATATTTTTTCGTTTAGCAACTCCATTTTGCTTGGATCCCTTGTAAAGCGCTTTACTCAAGGGATCAACCAAATTATTACTTGATCATATAAACAATCGTGATAACTCTTGAATTGAGTAATCCAACTACATAGCTATGTCATAGTCCAATGTACCCAATCTTATCATTTTGTGATATTATAGATTTACTATCACAATGCAAAGATATTAGTGGCATTGGTCTAAGCCAACTTAGAATTTCCCCAAATTAAAATTCCACAACTACTTCATTTCTTTGCCTCTAGTTGCAAATGCCATTAAATCATACTCTTCATTGTGGAATTTTAATTTGGGAAATTTTATAACTAGAGGCAAAGAAACGAAGTGGTTGTGACTAATAATAGAATATAGAATAGTAGAAGGAAGACCAGTCCCTAGATCAGATGGGATTCTTCTTCCAATCAAAAGTCTTTAAGTTGACAATGCAACAAAAGACACAAAAACCTCATAGAACACATTTACATAGCATTGTAAGATGATTTGCTATATATTTAAAATTTTGTTATGAAACAATGAAATCATGGTTATGGATCTTCTACTATCTTTGTCTTTTGTCTTCGTTTGTTGTGACTTCCCAAATGTTGAACAATCTTCATTAAAACATCTAGCCTCTAATATGTTTTTGTTAATGGGTGAGTTAGGTTTACAACCAACAAAGAACAGAGAATTTCTCAAAAGTTACTCTCAATGCATATATTCTTGCATTTTTCTAAAAAATCGTCTTCATTGACACCTTTGAGACTGATTTTAACACCAAAACCCCATATCTCAATAAACTACAGTGTTGTTGTGCTTTGGTTTATGAATAAAAGAACAAAGAAGAAAGAAGAACCAACGGTGTTTTATGTTTGTTTCGCAAAAAAACCAAAACACCCCCATTTTTAATATTAGTGCTTTCTCAACTTGAATCACGATTAGTGAGATCTTCGATCGCACTTTTCATTACAATCTAAAAACACAGTAAGATAGGATCTAGTTCAAAAGATCATGACTTAGACTACATAACCAATTGATGTAATTTGACACTAGATCACAATCTTACAGTGAATCGCGATTGAAAATCGCATGCCAAAGACAGCCTAAGAGTCTTAAATGTTTTCATATATTTAATTAAATATATCTATATGTAAATACAAAAGAAGTATCTATTTATTTATTTAAATGGAAAGGAAATCGTCTACAACTCTAAATCACTCTAAAAAGGAGATAGCTATTCAGAATTGAAGAGATGTGGTTCACAGATGAGTCCTTCCAGAATGTGGTTGATCAAGCTTGGAACAAAATGCCTGAACAGTTTATTGCTAAAATAATTAGGCACTTCAAGGGCAACATCAAGCATTGGAGCAAACAGAAATTTGGAACAAACTCAACTCGAAATTCAAAAGGCCAATAAAGAATTCTTAAGTGTCCAAATGGTTGGACATGATAAAAATATTGAAAAATAAAATCTATTAGCTGAAAGGCTTAATGAACTCCTCAAAAGAGAGAAAATCTACTGGATGCAAAGATCCAGACTCTTATGGATCAAGGAATGGGATAAAAATATGGCTTTCTTCTATATTTCTACATTCAATAGAAAGAGGAAGAACAAAATCACTTCCATCAGAGTTTCATCTGGTGAATTCTCTAATGATGAAAAAGAGATCATCAGAACCTTCACTCAGTACTTCAATTCAATATTATCATCCAACCACCTTAGCTCCATTGACCATGAGTTCACATTTACTGACAAACCAATCTCAAGTGAGGAAAATGAGCATCTGAAGGCTATTCCAAGCATGAATGAAATCAAGGAGACATTATATTCTATGGGTCCAATTAAAGCTCCTAGACTTGATGAAATTTCTACTATGTTCTACTAGAAACTTTGAGATATTACTGGTAATGATATAGTAATACTTGTTCAATAGGCATTCAGAAATAACTACATACTAGAGGAGAACAATAGAACTTATATTGCCCTTATCCCAAAGAAAGATGTAGCTAAGATTCCAACTAACTATAGGCCAATCTCTCCATGTAATGTCATGTATAAGTTGATTGTTAAGATTATTGCTAGACTTATCAGACCTATTCTGGATAGATTGATCTTATATGATCAAGGAGCTTTTGTTCCAAGGCGGCAAATCATAAATAACATCATTATTGCTCAGAAAATTTTTCACTCTATGAAATCCATGTGAGGAAGAAATGGGGGATTTGTCTTGAAGCTGGATATGGTGAAAGCATATGATAAACTGGAATGAGATTTTATCAATGCAATTCTAAAGGAGTTTGACTTTCATAACAAAACACATGATTTAATCATGCTAGGAATAAGAGGAACAAAATTCTTTATTCTCATAAACGAGAACTCATAAGGAAACATCTCTTAATTGCAAAGAATCAAACGAGGCTATCCTCTCTCTCCATAAATTTTTATCTTGTGTGCTGAAGTATTATCCTGACTAATTAGCAAGATGGTTGACCAAGGAATTTACGAAGGATTCAAAATCAACAAGTATCCACCGAAGATTTAATTATTAATGTTTACTGATGACCTCTTGTTACTTGGAAGGACTAATATGCAGGATGCTGAAAATCTTAAACTCAATTTAGAGATTTATGAGAAATGGTTAGGTCAAAAGGTGAACTATGCAAAATTAGCCCTGTTTTTTAGCAAGAATGTCAATGAAGAGAGAAAATGAAAAATTCTCAACTTCTTTAGTGTTCAACTGGGAAAGAAGATAAATATCTTGGCAAGCCCTTTCTGCAGAAGGATACTAGAAAGGACACATATGATTTTTTGCTTAAAAAATACCAAACCAAACTAAAAGGTTGGAAAGCCAAACAACTATCCATTACTGGAAAAACCTCTGATCAAATCAGTTCTTACCTTCATTCCATACTACCACATGGTCACCAATCTCATCCCTAAATCCGTTTCCAAATAAATTAATAGTCTCTAAAGAGAATTCTAGTGGGGGAAACAAGAAGGCAAAGGTAAGTTATATCTAAAAGCCTGGAATACCTTTCAAGAGACAAAGAAAAATTGAGGCCTTAGAATTAGAGAGATGGAAGTTGTCAACAATGCTTTTGTCACAAAACTGGGATAGAGATCTATCAAGAATCCTGATGACAGATGGGTTAAACTACTAAGGGCAAGATATATGAGAAAGTCAAGTTTTTGGGAGAGAAAATAGACCAAATCAATATCATCCACATGATGGAGAGTCATTCTTAGTAGCAGGGACCTACTTAAAGAAAGGGTTTGCTGGTCAATTGCAAACGGCTACAACATCAACATTTAAGAAGACCCATAGATCCCTGGAGTTCCCTCTCATAGAATCAATGAAAACATCATAGAATCTCCTAAAAAGAAGGTAATTGAACTCATTGATCAATCCACTCGTAGCTGGAGGATGAATATTTTGGAAGAAAATTTTCCCACACGTATGGCAAAAGTTATACGAAAAATTCACCTTAGTGAAGTGGATAGGCATGATAATGGCAATCCAATCTGGACCCTCATCCCTTCAAGTAATTTTTTCACCAAATCTGTATACACCCAATACATGAAGAGAAATGTGCCATCTTCTATTAAACTAGACTCCACCTTTATAAAATATTCAAGGCATTATGGGAACTCAAAAGCACTCCTCCACAGGTTGTTATATTCATTCAGAGATGTTTATATAATGTGATTGCTGTGAAAGGAAATCTCTCGAAATTCATCTACACAATAGACCCTTTGTGTCCTCTTTGCAAGAAGGAAACATAAATAGTTGACCACCTATTCTTCAATTGTGAATTCTCACAATCAGTCTAGTTTAGTTCCCCTTTGGGTCTTAGGACTCATGAAAATAGTAGATCCTTAAAGGATTGGATAGGGGACTGGTGTGCATTATTGCTTGACACATATGCCTTCAACATGAATGCACTCATTATATGGTCCATTTGGAAAGCTAGAAATGATAAAGTTTTAAATAGACATCATCCTTCAGCTAGCTCTGTCATTCACAAAGTATCTAGGATGTACAATGATATCTATCTTTCACTCAACAATCCGATTGATAGTGGACTCAAAAAAGATTCTCTATCTACCCAAGACAACGCCATCATGATTTCCAACTGGTCCCTTCCTCCACAAGGACATATTAAAATAAATGCAGATGGATCTACCATGTCAATCGAAGCTGTAGCAGCCATTGCTAGAGATTATATGGGAACACTCATTGAAGGTTCATCCAAAATTTTTGTTGAAGGCACAACGGAGGAAACAAAAGCATGGGGATTTCTTCTTGGATTGCAACTTGCCAAAAAATTTAAAGCCAATGGCTACATTATTCAAGGTGATTGCCAATCGGTTACCAAACTTTTACTGAAAAAGAATGTCAAACCACCATGGAGAATAACGAAGATTATTCAAGATTGCCGGACTCTTCTAAGTGTTACAACCATGATTTCATATATTCTTAGGAGCCACAACAAAGTTGCACATTACATGGTTACAACCGCAGCTAAGGAACATAAAGAGGGTTTACGGAATTTTAATTCATTTGATGAGACTCTGAAATCTAATGATCTATATCTATATATATATATATATATATATATATGAATGACTGATGTTGGAACTCATAATTATTTACATATTTTGTTTAACCATAAAAACATCATGTCGTACTTAGCTTACTGAGCACTCTTATAAAAAAAAAATATAGTCTTGAACACAAACCTGTTTCATGGCTGCCTCTTTAAAATATACACCTTTTTTTTATTAATGTAAGAGGTGAGGTGTTCATTGTTGACTTACAAATGATGTATTTTGAATTTAATGCCTCTTTTGACACATAATTTTTTAATCAAGAATGCATTATGCACACCACGTGGAAATCTGTGGTTGGCCACATATTTTGATCTAAGCCGAGCCTAAGCTGAGCTCGATCTTGAAGCTTGTCACAAGCTTGAGCCGAGCTTGAACTTAAGCTTTGTGTGATGAGCCTGAGATAAGCTGTGCAAAGCTCAGCTCGTTGCCACCCCTAATTCGAATCATCTCCAGTCACATAGTAACAACTTAACATGCAACATGATGTTGATAAACGGTAATTTGATAAATACACAACAAGTGTGTTTACTGAGAAACCCTTTTTCAGGCATCATGTCATGTATTCATTATGGTGTGATATCCCTAGTGAAACTAGAAATGATTCAAAGGAGATGTGTTGATATGATTATGGGGGTGATATGTTTTATCAATAAAATATGGAATTTATATCCTTGTCCAACGTATACTTCTAAAAAATTACGGACAAAATACTATATACTTCAAATAGATATTTGTGATTGGCGGCTCTAATTTGGTTTTTGTTTTTTTTTTTCCTTCATTTATTTTTTATTTTGCAACTATTTGGGAAGCAAATTCTCTGTCCCCAGATTTGTCTAGCCCCCCATATTCCCACAAGGAAGGATTGTCTGATGAAAAAACTTTTGTAGGCATGCCATGATGGGTTTTTGAATTTGGAGTCTCTTTTTGGACACCTACTTTTTCAAATGAGTACTTTTTCTTTTGGATGTTTTTAACCCCAACAAACCACATGTTAGTTTATTCTTCGTCACATAGACCCACATACATTTTTTCATCACATAACTTTTGTTTCCTATTCCTGCACACAAAGGCCAGGGTGCATATATATATATATATATTGAAACAAAGGCGGTACTGGCTACAGTTCCTCAACTCACTCTATGTACGACACCTGGTTCATTCTCCGATTTTCTTTTTTTTTTATTTTTTCTTTATTTATATTAGCTTCACAATTTTTTTTTAATTTTCTATAAGAAAACGTTCCATTTTCAAAAAAAAAAAAAAAAACCTTTAGTTTTTTTATGGCTTCTAGATTCTTCTCGCAAACTTCTCATTTCCTCATCCCTTCTCCTCTCTCTACGTTCTCTACTCCCATCCTCGACGCTTCTCCTTCCATTCTAAGTCTCTATGTTCTTCCCTCCCTTCCCCAATGCTTCCCCCTTCCATTCTAAAATATTAATTTATTTTTTTTCCCGCTGTTCATCTATGCCTGATTTTAGAATTTTATTTCATGGCAAGGTGGACGATGAATCAAATGACGTTCCAGTGTACAATGGGGCTTAGAATAGGGAGTTCCAGAAATTTTAGAAGATTCAAATAAATATCACATGATCGTGAGTTTAATAAAGAGATTACATCATGCTACTTATAGAGAGCATAATTACTTACTAGCAAAGCTCTTTTCTTATCAACTCTCTTGTCTAAAGCTTCCTCAATTTACTTCTTCTATAAATTTAACATAGATTAGATGAGAAATCTTCAATTTACTTTCTCTATAAATTTAACATAGATTAGACGAGAAAACATTCTCAATTAAGAATCTAATATCAAAACCTTTAAATCCTAGATCTAAGAAAATCAAGCTTACTTTAGCTTAAGAGATCTAAATCCCCTATTTTCTCAATTCTCTCATATCTCTTTCTCTGTTAGGTGTATTCTAATTTATTTTGGGCCAAAATGAGGTAATATATCCATCATTATATGAAACTACCCCTACTTTAAAGATTCCATGCGAAATAGGGAAAGGAATCCAGTTTTTTGAAATATGGGAGTTAGGGACCAGTCCCCTTGTGTTGGGATCGCTCTAGAGCACATATGGGACCACTCACATTGTGTAAGAATTGATTTCCCATAAAGTTTCATTTTTGGTCCGTGAGTTGGGACTGCTCCCCCCATGTTGGGAGCACTCGCAGGACCCCCTTGCGACTTGTCCCTCCATTCGGGAAAGTAGACTTAAATTTTTTAATGGTGTATGGTTTTCACTCTAATTCTCTCAGAATTTTATAGGTTTACCTACGAAGATATATCAATTATGCTCTTGGGATGACTTTAGAACTTGTTGAGTTCATGACCTATCCTTATTTCCTTCATTCTAATTCCTTTAATTTGGTTTACAAACACTATTATAGTTTATTATAGAATTTCTAAAAATGTTTAAAGATAATTTTACCCTTAACCATGCTTAATTACATTTTTACCCTTTTAATGCATTACAAGGTGTTTCACATAGATGTGAGGCACTCGGCAGAGACACCAGGTTCATTTCATCACCTCCATAGGAGACATTGGAGGGAGTACATGCTTAACAGAGCACAATTAATAAGTTTTTTGATTAATTTTGTCATAGTTGGTATAACTATTAATAAAAATCAACACACCCCACCGTGGGTATTAGAAAGTAGATGTAGGCCATCGTGCTGAACCACTATAAAACTTATCTTCTTTTAGTTGTGTGTTTTATGTTTTGTTAATTTCTATATATTGATTTATGCACAAAAACCCTTTATTGAATTTACAAATTTATTTAATTGAGTACACTTGCACATTTAAATATCTTGTGGAAACAAAAAGCTGCAATTCATTGTTAATTGATCACCTTAGGACTTCACTTTTAGACTTAAACATAAGTGGTTATATTGCAAGGTGTTTTGGATTAATTGAATGAACTTATTCTGATTTTCATTGAATTAAAAGAATTGAAAATTTGTAAGAATCCTATTCACCCCAAGGATTATATCGGGATAGAATTTCAATTGGTATCAAAGCAGATTGCTCTAATTGAGCTTAACATCCCGAGCTAGATCCAACATTTGATCATAGATGGCCAAGGAGGATAGTTGTTCAATCTCCACCCTTCCTACTTTAATGGGTCCAACTATGGCTATTGGAAAGCTCAAATGAGCATTTTCTTGAAGGCAATGGACCATAAAATATGAGGTTCGGTGGTAAATGGATATATTAAATCCACCAAAGCTGAAGAAGAGTGGGAGAAGCCTGGAAAAAGATGCTTATAGTGCGAACTATAAAGCACTCAATGCCATAATATGTAGCCTTAGTCAGGATGAGTCTAGGCTATATGTCATCTTAAGGTGGCTAAGGAAGCATGAGAGCTTTTGGAGCTCACCCATGAAGGGACTAGTACGGTCAAGCTATCTAAGCTTCAAATGTACACCTCAAATTTTGAATCCCTTAGGATGAAGACGATGAACAATTTATTGAATTCCACACTATACTTCAAGACATTATGAATTTAGTGAGAAGCCTTAGAGAGGAAGTAAAAAGACTTCAAAATTGTTAGAAAAATACTTAAGTTCCTTCCCAAAATGTTTCATCCCAAATTCACGGCCATAGAAGAATGCTAAGACATAGAGAAAATGAAACTTGAAGAATTGATTGGGTCAATTCAAACATTTGAAATAAAACTAAGATCTACAAACAAGAAGAAAAGAATTGCACTTAAAGTAGATGATTCACCCGACACCGATGAAGATTCCAATGAGGAACTTGCCTTGGTTTCTAAAAGGTTTAAAACATTCTTTAAAAGAAATACTAGAGACAACAAGAAGAGACAACCTAAAAGGCTTAATTCAAATTTTAGGAGAAAAGAAACATCTAATGAGGAACCTATTTACTATGAAAGTAAAGACCGAGACTACTTTGTCAAGGATTATGCTAATAAGAAAAAGAAGAAATCCAAAGGTACAACAATGATAGCCACTTGGGATGATGACCTAGATGAGTTGAAGTATGAGTCTCAAAGTAGTGATGAGGATACCTGTTACACCTATACTAATGATCCAACTTAATGAACAAAAAATCTAGGGTAGTTTTACTTGCAAGTATACAAGTTTTGTAGTACATTACAATATCGAATTTATAGGGATTGACTTGTGAAACAAAAACAAAGATTATAGATGAGAGAAAATAAGAAAGAAAAGAGATTTGATTCAGGTTTCTACACCGTAGTATAGAGCAACAACAATGTAAAAATAAAAAAGCTATATAAAATGGACCTAAGGTTTCAAGGATCCATTTAATAACTTATAACATATTTTGGATCAAATTATCATGGTTAGAATCGAATAAAGATTCTACCTAACCGGATGATCACATTGTTAAAACATAAG
>JAOXJP010226818.1:0-11415 GCA_025762735.1 Platanus orientalis | reverse complement strand
GCGAATCCTACTCTCATGGACTAACTTCTTTACCCACATTCATCCATGGTGTGGGAATCCTTGCATACTTATCATTGCATCCAGGTGCTGATGCAACACCCATTGCCAATTTTTCACCACATCCGGGGAATGAGGTGCCCCTCGCCAAATTTTTACTACATCTGAGGAATGAAGCGCGTCGTTTAAAAGTAACACTCTAGTATTAGATCGAAATAACATATTTTTATGATTATTGTTTAAAGGGTTTGAGTGGGTTTTTATAGCCAGCTCTCAACCAAACGCCAACCCTCTTCCTTTATCCAGCTTGGGACCAACAATGTCTGAAGATACAAACATTGACGGAGTTTACAAAAACACCCAGAAACAAAAATTTAAATGCCAACTAAGTCCTAAACTCTATTAACTCATAAAACATTAAGTAAAACAGTAAAATAACTCTAAAAGATTGTTATGTATCCCAAAGATGTTTCTCCATGTGTCCCCTTATATTTTCTCGTGTGAATCCCATCAAGGCCATGTGTGGGTCCCACATGGCCTCTCATGTCCGCATCACTGAGAGTTCTTGCACTCCGTCATTATCAAGGTGGAAGACGATCTCGTTGAATACGATGGAGATTGGATGATGCTCTCTTCTTTGAATAAGCCCTTGCTGATCTCTCAACGGTTTTCCAATCAGTTTGAGGGTAGGGAATTGGTTTCTGGTTTGGCTAAACCAAGTGGTGATTTATGTTAGAAGAGGGTTTTGAATTTCAAATTGAGGTCGGCATCTACAGATGGGGTTAGTAGGAGTGGGAGAATGCTGGACGATGGTGCCCCTTTTGACTTAATGTAAATGAGTGATAGACAAGGGGTGTTTTTGTCCTTTTATGTGGTACTAGTCTAGCTTGGCATTATGCGCAAAGGGACAGTGTTGCCCCTTGTGGTGGGGTGGACCGGATAAAAGAAAAGAGGGACCAAAGGACTTTTGAGGGGCTTCTACAAATGGGGTTAGTAGGAGCAGGAGAATGGTGGATGATGATGCCCCTTCCGACTCTATGGAAAGGGGTGATAATCAAGGGGTATTTTCGACCTTTTAGGTGGCACTAATCCAATTTAGCATTACACGCAAAGGGACAGTGTTGCCCCTTGTGGTGGGGTGGACTGGATAAAGGAAAGGAAGGACCAAAGGACTTCTAGGTCTTTTTTGTGGAACAAGGGAATAATTTTGTGTTCTAAAAATGTCCCTTAACTCCTTCGATCACTTTAGAGGTTTCTTTGAAAATAGAGGGGTTCATTTGGGCTTGGCAAAAGGACCTTCCTCATCGGCCCACTATTCGAACCAAGGAGTAGATTTTCACTCACTTTGGGAATGTCAGAAGACGGATGAAAGGGAAGAGTGATGTAGGATACCTAAGAATTAGGCTCCTACAAGGAATTATGATGGGGAAAAGGGTTAGAGGTTAGGGATGGAGATTCTTTAGAGTTTCTTGATTAGAAAATAGAAGAAGAATATGAGATTTGTTGTTTGCAAAAATTTCAGATTTGAGAATCATGAAAGAATTGAATCTTTAATGAATCTTGGAATTAAAACAATGTAATAAATAGAGAAAACAATAAGGTTATTTAAAGGAGAAGAGAAGAACAAGAGGATGGAATGAGCAAGAAGAAGAAAAAAGAGGAAGAAGGGAATAAGCATTACCTTAGCCATGAGAGAGAAAGTAAAGAAGCCCAATCGTGGTCAGCAACCAATCCAAATAAACACTTCTTTAATTCATCATAAGTGACTGCCTTACAATGTGTGGCCGTTTGGCCTTTATAAAGCCCTAATAATCCTAATATAATTAGGATTGACCAAACTACCCCTTATTCTCTGCAGTACGATTAGCCCATTATATACCTTAAAGAAAAAAAACCACTAACTCCTAATAATTGCATCTAATCCCTCCCCATGGCATTAAAGCCTTATTACATGGATTTTCCCCTTAATAAACTTTTAAAAACAACAAAAATTATAAATTAATTAAGCCGGACAGCAGCCAGCGGGTTTCTTCTTCCAAGCTCCCATAGGCTTAGGCTTGGGCTTCCATAAAGGTTGATGTTTCTCTAACCATTGAAGAGCTGCTACATCAAAGAGGGGACGACTCTGACAACTGTTAAACAAAGCACAAAAGGTATGAAGGCAATTGGAAGATTTGGTGGTGTTTAGGAACCAAGAGAATCCTTTGCCGGAGGGGAGCGTGCTTCATGATTTGAAGGATTAGGAGATCTTCAACTTGTTGTGGCCCTATTTGACACGACTCTTACGTCGAAGGCTTTGGAATCAATTGTCTCATTTTGGGATGGATTACTGGATAAAGGTATTGTAATTGTACAGATTGGGATGTGTGGGGATTTAGATGGGCAGTTAGTGCATGCCTCGGGTGATGCCCTCTACGATGAGGAAGAACTTTAGGTGTGGGCGGGAGGGGGCTTAGTTACTAACGATATGCGGCTTCAAAGTTTGCAAACTGGCTAGTCTTTGACTGTGGTGGAGAGAGTACAAGTAATTGTGCGATCTGTAGGTTGTTCTGGGGATTGTGGTCCCAAGAGTATTCCAACAGGCACTGACTCATTGGCCATCGTTCCAGTTGATGATCAAGCTCAACCTTTATTAGACGTTGTGTTGTGGTTGTTGGGTCAAATAGAAGGTGTGAGTCAATTCTTGGGTTTGTCTTTTGGCGGAGTGGAACAACAGGCCATTAAATTGTTTACTGCTCTGGAGAAGGATGTCTCGTTTACTGGGCTTGTTATGAATCATTGCAGGGTTCGCTGTGAGGTAAAAAATTTGCACTCTTCTGTTAGATATGGTAATAGGGGAAGCATTAAGGGAAGGAAAGAGGCACGTTTCCTCTATGGTGTTTAATGATGCAGGTGCTTCTGGGTTGTGTGCCAATTGCAAATGAATCTATCGGTGTTATCTTGGAATATTAGAGGTTTGAGAAGGGCTGATAAGTGCCCGAGGGTGAAGGATGTGATTAAAATTAGCAAAATTGAGGTAGTGTTGATGTAAGAGACTAAACTAAAGGAATCAACAAAATGGTGTTAAGACAAGTTTGTCCTTCTGATTCGGTTGATGATGTCTGTTTTCTTTTGAATGCGGATTTGGGGGGTATTTGGGTATTCTAGGATGCAGGGATGATTGAGGTTGTGGATTCCATGATTAGCTCTTTCTTTGTTTCAATTCGAAGTAGGCTAAAATGCTTGGACAATTTTTGGCTATTTTCGAGGGTGTATGGTTCGTGTAATGGGAAGCTGACGCAAACTTTCTTTGAATCTTTGAGGAACTTCAGAGTATGTGGGAGAATTGGTCGGGCCCATGGTGCTTGGGAGGGGATTTTAATGAGGTAAGGGATCCGAGTGAGAGAAGTGGAGGGAGAGGCACCTTCAGAAATATGCCCATCTTCTCGGAGTTTGTTGATTGCTATACTTTTGGTGAAGTGTCGTTGTTTGGGATGAGGTATACTTGATCCAACATGTAGGAGGTTCTCAACCTTAGCAAATTAGACCGATTTTTCGTTTCAAGGGAACAGGGACACTGTTCCCTTTGGCCCTTTTTCCAAAGGGGAGTTTCTTCCGAGACCAACTTCATCATATCCCCAATCTTTTAAATGGGAAGTAGATTATGTTGGACTAAAGGCATTTTAAATTTGAAAATATATGGCTGAAGTCTCAGGGGTTTGTGGACCTTGTTTATGGATGGTGGACAAACTTTTAGGTGTTAGGCAAACTAGGCCAAAGGATGAGATTAAAGTTGAAGATGCTTAGGGAGAAGCTAAAAGTTTGGAACAAGGAGGTTTTCAGTTGTGTAGAAGAAAATATTTTTGGAAGAGCTAAAAGGCTGGGATTGCATTGAGGAACAACGTTGTTTAACCAGGGAGGAACGATGTTTAAGAGACATTGCTAAAGATGACTATGCAAATTTGGTGGGTCTCGAGGAGAGAAAAAATAGAAGCAAAGAGCTAAAGTTCAATGGTTGAGATTGTGAGCTAAAAAAAAATGGGAATTAAAGATTGTGTGGTGGAAGGGGATTCAACGGTTGTGATTGGTTGGGAGAACGGAAGAGGGGACTGCTCTTGGAGTCTTTCTCACTATATGTATGAAATCAAGAGTTGGCAAACCAGATCGGCATTGTTTATGCTCACATGCGTTGGGATCTAAATGGTGTAGCGAATAAGCTTGCCAGTTAGGAGGTGGGGTTTAAGTCTCTTTTTATTGGTAACGACATATCGGATAGTCTAATGGGCTAATCGTTGTATTGTGATGATTGATTTTGTTGTTATATTTTAGTTTTTCCCATATTTAATAAAATTTGTGATTTATCCAAAAGAAAAAAATGGTTGAAAGAATGTGATAATAATACAAAATTCTTCCATAGGATTGCTTCAACAAGAAGAAATGCAAACTTCATTTCCAAATTGAAGATTGACAATGAGGTCATGGAAGACATTTTGAGAATAAAGAATCGTGTAGTTGATTTCCTTATGGATCTTTATAGGGATGCTGGGATATCTAGACCAGAATTGGCTGGGGTGGAGTGGAGTTCAAGATGTTGTCAAAAGTGCAAAGGGATTGGTTGGAAAGGCCTTTTGTAAAAACGTGAAGTTAATGATGTTTGGAGCATTGGAGACGATAAAACTTCGGGCCCGGATGGATTTTCCATGGCTTTTTTCAAAGTTTGTTGGGAGGTGGTTAAAAGAGATGTGATATTAACAATGGAGGATTTCCATAAGGAAGTTTTTTAGACCAAGGGAGCAATGCTACTTTCATCTCCCTTATTCCAAAGAAAGAATGGGCTGATTTGATAAAGGACTTTAAGCCCATTAGCGGCAACATGCACAAGGTTATTTCCAAAGTTCTTGCATGTTGCCTTAAGGAAGTGATAGAAATGGTGATTTTCTCAAACCAAAGTGCACTTATTGGGCGCTACCAAAGTATTGATGTCGTGTTAATTGCAAACGAATGTATTGATGCGATGGTGAAGAAAGAAGAGGCGAATGTTCTTTGCAAATTGGATCTTGAAAAAGCTTATGATCGAGTAAATCGGGATTTTCTATATTACATGATCAGAAGATTGGGTTTTGTTGTTCGATGGACAAAATGGACGAGGAAATGTTACTGGACAACCTTTTTCTCAATTCTTGAATGGTTCTTTGGTAGAGTATTTTCATGGGTCTAGAGGAATGCGACAGGGAGATCCAATGTCTCCTTTCTTGTTTTTGGGGTTGCTAAGGCTTTTAGGGCTATCAATGAGCCGAGCTAGCTTGTCTTAGCTCATGAGCCTCCAAATGAGCTCGTTTAGCTAAACGAGCCTGAGCTGAGTTCAACTAGGCTCAGCTTGTTAAAAGCTCAGCTCACCATATGTAAAAAATTATTTAATTTATTATAAATTTAACATTAAATATCGTTAGTATTTTTGTATTATTCAATTTTTTTTTAAACTATTGGTTTGACATTTAATGTCATTCACTCTATTTTATAGAAAAATTTAATTTGATGTTAAATGAGAGTAAAAAAAGCAACTTTTTATTTGTTTTTTTATAAACAAATAAAAAAAACAACCTACTTTCATGATGTAACGTAATGCTAGTTCGCAAAAGCTAAAGGTATGATGTTGTTAAGTATATTTAACACCTTTTGAAAATTTTGAATTTTGTGTGTAATGGTTTGATTTTTTTTAAAGTAAAACAATTACTTTTTGAATGAAAATAACATTTATGCTTTTAACCTTTACATGACACATATAACTTATTAGTGTACAAGTGGTCCACCTCTTTGCGAGCTGAGCCTAAGCTTGACTCTTATGTGGCGAGCTTGAGCTGAGCTGGACAAAGCTCGTTGACACCCTTGGTCTAAGGCCTTCCAAGGGATTTGGTACAACCACCCCTGTGCAACCTCGGTCAATATGGCATCAGGGGCAGACACATCAGTGCCGAAAAAGTGGTTTACACTTTTTGGGGGATGCTTTTCTCTTTTTGGCATTGATGTGTCGCCTCCTTATGCCATATTGACCTTGATAACCTAAGGTGTTTGTACGTAATCCTTTAGGTTTCCAAGGGGACTTGATGGAAGGTGTGGGGTGGGAAATAATGGTGCGGTGGTTTCTTATCTCCAATTCACAGATGATATGACTGTTTTTTTGTAAAAAATTGGCAAGGCCATTGAAATTATTAAGGTTTGTGATTTGATATTTTGAAGCTGTCTCAGGTTTAAAGGTGAATTTTTCAAAAATTGCATTTATGGAGTGGGCTAGGTGGAGGATTTGGGGAGATTGGCTGAAGTGTTGGGCTGCAAAACCGGCTCCTTTCCTTTTTCTTACTTGGGCTTCCCGCTTGGGGGCTCGTTTAAGAGCAAGGCCTTTTGGAACCAGGTCCTTGAGCATATTCAAAGAATGCTTGTGGGATGGAAATGGATGTACCTGTCAAAAGGGGGAAGGGTGACACTAATCAAGCCAATGCTTGCTAGTCTCCTTACATACTATTTATCTTCTTTAGTCATCCCCTCTTTAGTTGCAAATATAATTGAGAAATGTCAAAGAGATTTCCTTTGGGGGAAAGGGAAGGAGGATATAGGCTTTCATTTGGCAGCTTGGGAAGATATTTGTAAACTAAAAAGGAATAGTGGCTTCAAGATTAAAAGAATTTGGGATGTGAATAAAGCCCTTTTATCCAAATGGCTGTGGAGATTTTGAATCGAGAACGAGAGCTTGTGGAGGGAAGTGATTGTTCGCAAATACGAGTTGACAAATGTTTGGGAAGCGAATCAGCCTTCTTCTTATGGTGTTAGTCGTTGGAAAGGTATCATGCAATTTTTGGAGAAGTTTAAGGAAGCTATCCGGATGGAGGTGGGTTCAGGCATGAACACCTATTTTTGGACTGATAGTGGTGCTCCAACCGGCCTCTTAGGGTTGAAGTTCCTCATATCTATGCTATTACTTCAAATTGAGAAGCTAAGGTGGCTGATTTTTGGGGTTCTCAAGAGGAAAGGGGATGGAATATCTAGCTTAGGAGAAATCTTCATGATTGGGAGCTTGATGAAATGACTCTTCTCCTTGGACTTGTGGAAAATATTCTTCTAAGAAATGACGTGGATGATTCCAGAAGCTGTATGCTTTCTCATAACGGGGTTTTCTCGGTGAGGTCTTGCAATCATCTTTTTAGGGACGGGGGCACCTCATCTTACCTTTGGAAAAAGGTGTGGAGCTTAAGAATCCCGACCAAAATGCTATTTTTTGTTTGGACTGCTTGCGAGGAAAGGTTGTTAAGCTGGATTAGTGGATTACCTCCAAAAGTGATGTATGTTACCCCGGTATGTGCACCCCTTATGTCTGCAAGATGGGGAATCGGTCAATCATGTGTTTATCCATTGCCCATATGCTCGTGAAGTTTGAGAGGCTGTGTTGTGTGAGGCTGGGGTGTTTTGAGTTTTCCCTAATTGTCTTGGAGATCTTCTCCAATGTTGGAATATCATGGAAACCTCAAAGAAGGGAATGATTTTGTGGAGTATGATATGCCCGGCAATTTGTTTGTCCTTATGGTTGGAGAGAAACCAACGAATCTTTGAGAATCACGCTGAACCAGTTTTTAATTATATAAGAAAGCTAAAGACCGTTTTTGTTTCTGGGGGGTAAATTGTACATAGCTTGGGGGGTATTCTTTTGTTGATATGAAGAGAGAGTGGGGATATATTCTTAGAGATCTTCCTATTATGTAAAATCCTTGGGATATCTTGTCCCCTAAATGAAAAATTTCTCTCGTTAAAAAAACAAAACTATTCCTACATTCTACTTTAACATTCACAGGTTTCAATGGACCTACACTGTCTTCAAGTAAGTGTTGTTTTGTAATATTGGAATATACTTACCAACTATCACGGCCTCCTTTAACAATCAGGTGTCTTTGGCACATGCATGGAGAATCATGTGGCCTACCTATTCCTGATTCTACTCTGAGTTTCACTGGTTCCTGTGAACTTCTGTTGTCTTAATACCTAATAGGTGTTCTTCAAGAGCACAAGAGATATTGAGTTTGATGCAGGACAGCCTAAGGGTGCTATAAACCTGCGGGTTATGGGCCCACAAACTTCTAAACAAGAGGGTTGGAACAACTCAAATTACCAAAATTCATAAGAAACTGAGGAGTCTAGCTAGGTCAGATCAGAGGAACTCAGGTGCTGTCCCAGTGAATCCAGCACAAACAGAAAGTACTGAGCAAAATAATCTGAGAATAAACTTCTAAACAATTAGGAATGGCTCTGACCCAAAACAACTATGATCATAATAAAGTAGGACTCCAGCAAATGGGAGATGAGAATCTAACGAAAAAGAAAACCCTCAATTGACACTCAGTAGAATATGTATAAGATCAAAACCCCAAATAAAACCAGTCCAGAATAATAGGTAAAACAGAATTCAGATTAAGGAAACTGGAGTATAACTTATCGGAGACTAAGCTTTGAAAAGATAAGAAGAATAATAAGAAGAGAAGAGTTAAAGGATGAATATCACCTGGATCCAGGGTCTCTTACCCAGGAAATCCAAGAGCTTGGCCTCTCACCAAGAAGAATCACCCACACCTAGGCCTCTCACCTTGCTTGAGCCAATCTAGGAATCGATCCTAGATCTCCAATCTCTGGATGAAAGGCAACAGCAGCTGTTGGCTATTCTTTGTCTCAACAAAATCATTCATTCATTCTTTAATTCGCTGATTCAATTTGTTGACCAGCATCCTCTTAAATAGATTACAATTTAAGCTTCCAAAAGGAACTTCTAAAAAAACTAAATCCTCTTTTAAAGTTATTCCAAAAAATGTATCCTTCTAAATTTAAAAGATTCCTAAATTTTTAAAAGACTAAATCTCCTAAATTTTGACAGTTTGAGAAGATCTTATTGGATTCTTCTCTAAGGTCGTCATACAACTATCATGGGGGCTCACTTTATTGACTAAAATTTACTTTATAAAACTACTCCTAAAGAGTTGTCATCCGGCCCTCCATGGGACCACAAATTGACTCTTTAGACTCCTAAATTCTACAGAATTTTCCTAACTGTCAACCCCTACAAATTTACCAAAAACCCTTGGCATCGAACCTTATTATAAGCGGTCATTGCCATTACATGTGGGCCCTACTTGATCTTCCATGTCCACATCAGAGTTGTATCTAGGGTCCTTGATGAGATCAGGCCCGAGCCCGTAGGGTTGATGCCAGCTGACTGAAGAAGGCCTCTGGTGGCACTTAATTGGAACTGCAAGATCAGCTGATTGTTTCTCAAATATTGTGATCCAGCCCATGGTCAAAACCTTTGTGGCACTTAAGTTGTGAGGTGTGATTCTTCTGTTCTGGGTGTTACGAGTCTCAGCCATTGAAGCTCCTAGGCTATTGCAACTCTAGGGGTCCTGAAGAGTGGAACTCTGTTTATCTACCTTCTCTTTCTCTTTATTATTCTTCCCTCTTTATCTTTTTTTAAATTTTATGCTACTACTATCACTCAGCAAATCCAACTTTAGCCTCTTGTTTAGCTTTTAGACCCTCGGAACTCTAGTTGACCAACCTTATTAGCCTATAATATATATATATATATATATGTTATAGGCGATAAATAAACTGATATTTCATCTCGCTCAGTCATACACTTAGAGCTTCATAATAGAGGATTTAGAACAAAGAACACTCATTGTATTGTTTCCATCCTGCATCCTTCATCCATGTGAGTTTCTTATTTCTTGTGTTGCCTTCTGAATTTAAGAGAAGGGGGATATCTTGATCTGATGCTGCAACTGCATGCATAGATTCTATTTATGGGGGCTGTTGGGTTTGATGACCATATGCAGACATTCGTAGCTGTATTTACTAGTTTGTTGATCATGTTTATTCTAATGTTGAGTTAGACTCTAATTTTCAGAATCATAGAGCGGCGGAATCATTTGTTATCCCAAATTGAAGAAGTCCGTCGGACTCGGGCTTTGCAACGTGCTGCTCGCAAGAGGTGTGGAGGATCACAGGGGCGTGCCTTAGCAACTGTTGCTGTTGTTGGGTACACAAATGCAGTATGTGATTCTACATGTACTGCCAGTTTTTCTAGATTGATTTCTCATTTTCTTCCAAGCACAAATAATCTGGTTTATTGAAATTAGATAGTTCTTGAGCAACCTGCTTGATTATCACCAATGTTTCTGGGACAGGGGAAATCTACTTTAGTTAGTGCCCTCTCAAACAGTGATTTATACAGTGATGACAGGTATTTCTATACACTTCAACATTGAGTTGTTCTGATACTCTGGCTCAATAATTTTGATTCCAATGTCTGTGTTTCTATTTGTATCCTGCTAATTGTCACATATTGGCTTGCACTTTCAATTTGTGCAGATTGTTTGCAACAGTGGATCCTCGATTAAGAAGTGTAATTCTTCCTTCTGGGTAATGACTCATAATGGCATTTTTCACTATGCAAGGTTTCTGAGTTATATCTGTGTGTGTGTGAAAATTTGAAGTAGAGCTCCATTTCACTCAATTATTCAATGATATGGAGACTGTTTATCTGGGGATCTGAACAACTGTGGAATGTGCAGGAGGAAGGTGCTTCTTAGTGACACAGTAGGGTTTATCTCAGATTTACCCGTGCAGGTATTGGAGAGTACAAGAGATGTTGCACCATGATCTTTTTTGTTTTTTGTTCTTAATTTTGTAAACTATTATCAAGGCTTTTCTTGACAGATACACTTGTAATGTATTTTGCAGTTAGTGGAAGCATTTCATGCAACCTTGGAAGAAGTGGTGGAAGCAGACCTTCTGGTGGTATGAATAACTCTCCCATCCTTTTACTGGAATTAAGCCTTCACTTTTCTGATCTTGATTGTCAAAGATCATTTATTGGGAATAAAACTAGCAAAATCTGTAATTTGAAATCTTTGTCCCTTTTTTACAACAGATAGAAAAGCTCTCAGTCAAATAGTTCATTTCCAGTGAAACATACCCCTTCCTACTTTTTGTGTAGACAATCTTTAAAAATTTTGCACAGATATTTCACAATGTGCATGAGCATAAATAACATCATATTCACCTGCAAGCAGTAGTGCGAGTATATTGCAGTCATGTATCAGAATTTTTTTTTTTTTTTGATGAAAGAAAGTTTCATTAAGAAAAGGGATGATAAATTCCCAAAAGAAAACAACAAAACATGTTAAAAGTTAATTACATAAAAATTGTCTAAACCACCCCACTTTAGCATTGACCACTGAATAGAGTACTCCCCAGTATGGCTACACCTTAGGCCCCAAAAGCAAGCTAGATCCTTTGCGGTTGAATAGATGACGTAAGCCGGTAATGCAGGGGCATTTTCACACCGGGCTTAAGTGGGGCAGCCTGTGAGAGATGGGAGCACACTTGGGGTGGGGCGACCCG
>JAOXJP010226817.1:0-11415 GCA_025762735.1 Platanus orientalis | reverse complement strand
CCCCACTGACACTAACTCCCTGATCCTTTATTGTCTTATGTGTGTAGGAAGCATCCCGTCAAGGACCTGGATCAATTGTGGACCATCTGGTTGGTGTAAAGGGAGGCCCCTCTTCTGGTACACCATCAGTATTTATGACAGGTAACTTGAAAATAGGTAGTTTACAGATAGTTCAAAAGTTTTAAAAGTTAGATATAGATGAATGGTTTATAGAATATTATTTAAGTTTTGATTTATTCTTTCTATGTATAAAACGATATTTTATTAATGGAGGTGGTTAGTTTGATTATAAATGATTTATATGAAAATATAATATTTTTAGAGAGGTGCTTTTGTTATATATATTTTTTGATTTTTTATAATGGTTAAATTAATGAGAAGCAATTAGTTTGACTCTAGTAAATGTGAATCATTGGATGATCTGAATGAGATATGGAATAACTCGAAAGTATATAGATTATGAGAGATTTGAAGAGAATTTTGAATGATTCGAGAGGTATGATTTTATGTATAAATGATTTGATCAAGATTAATGGGAGTGATTAAATTGAGATACATGAATTAATATGAAAAGGAGGTGAGGTATATTTGGAAATATATAGAATACAGGAAATGTGAAAAATGTTAAAATAAAATAATTAACCGTATATATATGTGTATGTAAAAATTGGACATGAATCCTTGACTTTGTTAATGAAAATATGACATGATTGACCGGACATTCAGTCGTGTCGTAATAGTTAGTTGTCGAGTCTCCAATGATTGACTGGGCCACTAGGGGCTCAACTGACTATTGGAACTAAAAAAAAAAGTTTTAATTCAAGTATGTAAGCACACAAAAGAGATGAAAAACAAGTTCCTATTTCTAGCCCTCTAAACTATTCAAGTATACCCTAAGCAAACTCTAAAATGAATGTAAGCATGAAAATTTTTATTAGAGAGATTATATAAGGTTTTCCAATCTAAACACCTCCCTGATTGCTTAGATCTTCGGAATAGTGACTAGGTTGGGTTACTCAGCTCGGCCGTTTTGACGTTGCAGCCACGGTTCAAGTGCTGTCCCCCTTCCTAAATATTTGTCAATGTCGGTCCATTGGTGGGTAATGACAGATATAGGGCTTATGATGTTTATGCAAATGCAGATGTAATGCCATATCTTATGGACTCATTATAAAAAGAATATGAAAATTAAACATGTTTTTGCAAACAATTTGAAAGTATTTTCTACTGTTGCTAATTTGAAGCTTCTCAATAGCGGCAACCATTTGTGCTAGTTGTTCATTAACTACAGTGGCTCCCATCATCACCACGTTCATGACAAAGGTTGAAGAGTAAGAGTCACTGCAAGAAAAGCCTTTAGTCATGGGAGATCCAAGAGAAGAGCCAGATCTTAAACCACCACTCGAATTTTACATGTCAGGCAAGATGTAGGGATAACATTCGTCACTGTAAAGAGAAGATGGATTCAGTGGTGTAGTCGGTTCAATAACACTTCCTCTTCTACGGACCTCACGGGAGGTCTCCCCTTTTAAGGAACGTGCTCTTCTTTCACCAACTAAGGGTTTTACCAGTCGAAAACCCCTGACAATGATCTTGAAGTGTGTAAAAGGTCCTTCATAGGTAATCGGTGGAGAAGTGACATCAAAGGAAGTAGAACTTCCTGAAGCGGCCTTTTTATTCATTACGTTGGTGGGAGCAAGAACAATGATGTTCTTTTTCATAGGTGCCATGGTGATAGTGGAAATGTTAATGGCATAGACAAAAGAGATGAGACGAGAAAGGGTCTCACTAGCTGTGTTAGAAATTTGTCAAGAAAAATTTCATGTATGAAATCCTATAATCACAAAACTTGGAGACAAATTACAAAAGATGTAAGAACTTGATATTTTGGTGGAGAGAATACAATCTCTCTAATTTTCATCCTTTCTGCAAGAGTGTGAACCTCTGATTCTCTGTTAAGAAGGAATCAAAGTCAAGGACCTTTCAGTGTTTTTCTCAAACAACAAAAGTGTAGAAGATTTGTTGTAGAGTTCTTCGAGGGAGGCCTCACGCTTGATCTCCTTGAAGGATCTTGACACATTCTCTTTCTTAGGCTATAGAGCTTGGTGAAGAAGAAAAACTTTGTCTCTATAGGAAGTGTCTTGAGGGTGACTTGAATCTTCCTTCTTAAGAGTTGGTGAAGTCCAAATGTTTCCAAATGATCCCATTTTCCTCACGGTCCACATTTTCATTTGGTGGGAAGGTGGAGTGGTAGAGAATCCATGTAAGCTTGACTCTTTTTTTATGGGCATGTAACATGATCTTTGAACTTGTGGGCTATAGGGTCCACGTTTGAGTCTTAGACCCATAAGACATGGATTTTAAGGTCCCTTGCAAATATTTTGATGTCTACAGGCTATATACAGGCAAATAACAGTTAGATAAAATATGTTCCAGCACCGTAAGACATAAGTTAAGGTCATAATCAATCATATTAGGCATTTAGGGGTCACTAAACATCACATAGCATAAGGGATGGATGTCCCAAGTCATGCACACGTGTTATCTAGAAATTTGAGTTGTTATTTTATGAGAAAACGGGTGGTAGGGTTCCCAAACCCTTGATATTCAATCCTTGAACATGGGTAAAGTCTCTCACAATGGAAAACCAACTTTTAAAAGTTATCAATGGCAAAACTTCGTAGAGATTTTGTTTGAGCAAGAAAATAGACATCCACTTACTTGAAATAGGTCCAATCACACACCATCACACTCACTTTGATGCAAATCCATCCCAATTTATTGTAGATCCTTCGTAAAGTGATGAAACAGACCTCAAACAATGAAAAGAGCACCATGATAGTTAAGGGCCTTCACCTTAAATTTTAAAACCCACTTTAGAGACAATCTTTCCGAGTTTTGAAGCTTCAAAATTGAAGAAGATGGATGCCTTCTCTAATGTAGCTGTCCACACCTCCAAGAACATGAGTAAACTTCAATTTTTATTCATTAATTTGTTTTGGAGGCAGCTACAAGGTTTATAAGGACCTCCACATGGCCACCCTAATTAAAGCTTCATATTTTGTGTCAAAAGACACATGTACCCCTAAAATGGCGCCCCTTCTTAAAAACCTAAAATTTTCACCCTATGGACAATTATACCCCTAGAACATGTCTTTGCTTCTCTCTACTTCACTTCCCATATAAAATAATGTCCCCCCATGTTTCACATGACATAATAAAGCCGATAAATCTAAATTACAATTGAAATAAACAAAAGAAAGTAAAATAGAGTGCTAAAAATAAATGAGCCTTATAAGAAAATCTATCTACAAGTGTCTTATAAGAAAATCTATCTACAAGTGTCTAGATGGCTTTATGGAACTCCCACCCTACTCAAACCATATGAGTGGGATGACTCTCCTCTTCCTCCTATGCTGGCTTAGTCCTAAATCTCCTCGAGGTCTGATGTCCCCATCGAGTTGTTTTATAGATTTGATATGATGCATATTATGCCATGTTTTGGACTTCCAATTAGTATAAGAGAATTGCTATGTGTATAAGAGGTGAGTATATCATATATGATTATATAAAATGAATCTATATCGGAGACTTTAAGTAGGTTCGAAAACCCTAGGTGGTTAGAGAAATGGAGACCTTCGTGGTACATGTATACAGAGACCCGACATGGGTTATATGTATTCAAAGACCAGACATGGGTTATAGGCATTGAGAGACCCGACCTAGGTTATAGGTATTTGGAGACATGACATGGGGTATATGTATTTGGAGACCTAACATGAGTTATATGTATCAGAGACCCATTGTGGGTTATGTGCTTGGAGACCCGTTGTGGGTTATATATCACATGTTATATGAATGTATACATGGTTGACAAAGAATGATCTGATCATTCGAAGTTTTCAGTTTTGCTAATAGAAATGTATATGCACGATTGGATAGGTGGAACACATATGAACCATAGTGACCAATGAAGTTATGAAATGTTAAATGAGCTTTATATGTTTTATTCTGATAAATCAGTTGTTTATGCTCCACTCTAATATGTACATCAATTGTATGTTTCTGCTTAGACAAGTAAAATGCATAAGTCTTGTTTAGGAAAGTGAATCAAATAGTGTTTCTTTTTAATAATGGATTATATAAGTTAAGTTGACATGTTTTGTTTGAAACTGATTGCATAAGTTAGTTTTGAAACTGATTCAAGTGAAAAATCATGTAAACCTATCATTATTTCTTACTTTAAAAAATGCATGTATGAAGTTGAATATTTGATTTATCATTTTCCTTTGAAAATTTCGTGCTTGGCTTGACCCACATTCAATATTATGTGATGTATAATTACTTACGAGTTGTAGAATCATACATACGCCTAAATTTTAGCCAGTACGCCTGAATTTTAACAGGATTAAATTCAAGTGTACTCCGAACAACCCACACTCAAATGGACCCCAAAACTCATAATTAAGTGTGGTTGGTCTCTTTGGAAAGCTGAGAGAAAGATATTTCCAAATGAGGTAAAATGAGTAGGGGTTGGGTCCCATGCCTGAAAATGAAATACACCTAAATTTACTATCTTATGCCTGAATTTTAACCTTGTATTCTGGATAGTCCGCACTCAAATGGACATATCTCTCTCCACAAAACTCAGAATTGAGTGTGGTTGGTCTCTTTGGAAAGCTGAGAGAGATATTTTTCCAATGACATATAATGAATAGGGTCCCATGACTAAAAGTAAAATATGCCTAAATTTACTGGCAGTATGCCTGAATTTTAACCCTGTTAAAATTTAGGTGTATTCTGGACAGCCCACACTCAAATGAACATATCTCTCTCTAGAAGACTCAAAATTGAGTGTGATAGGTCTCTTTGGAAAGCTGCGAGAGATCTTTCTAATAAGGTATAAGGATCAGGGATTGGGTCCCACTCTGAAAAGTGAAATATGCCTGAATTTATTGGTAATATGCTATAATTTTAACCATGTTAAAATTCAGGTGTATTGGATTTTAGCAACCTTTTTTCTTGGTCATTTGGACACTCAAATGGTGTCTATTTATCATGAATTTTTATAGAGATATGGGTTAACTCCCCAGGGACTTCTCATAAAAATTTCAAGTCCAAATAATAAGTGGAGGTTCCACTTTCAATTTTTTTTAAAAGGGTGGGTTAAAGAGAAAAACCGACAAAGACCAGTGTGGTCTGTGGGTTACAAGCTTCATTTTGAGAGCTATACCCAATAAAATGAGCTCAAATTTGGTATGTACACTCATAAACCATGTATAAACATACTGTAGAAGAAGTAGAAAAAAATTATATATGTAGAAAGATATATTCAACTAACAAGCATGCTATTAAAAATAAGGACAAAAAAGAATAGACAGAAGTGTAATTCAAAAATAAATCTTGTAAAATGATAGAAACTAATAAAATGAAACATAAAAATTAATATAAGCTGGTAAATGAATTAAATAATTAAAAAAATACTTGAAATTCAAAATGTAGAAAGAGAAAAAAATTTGGGCACCACCATGACCTCTGTCTTTGAGTGTGAAAACACTGCAGAATAGTGGTCATGTGGGGGCCACTTCGTGGGTCAAATGAAACCCATTTCCAGTGAAATTTTGTGGGTGCGTAGGTCACTATGTTAGTGACCTAATATATAAATTTTAGACCCTAACTCTCTGTATGGAGAGAGTTATGGCCTCTGCACCTCTAACTTGTCAAAAAAATAGCAAGGGGGTCTCCCCCATGTTCCACCATTGATGGGGCCTTAATGGATCCTTTTTTTAGTATATTTACATCAAGCAAAGAGTTCCTAAGCAGCTAGTTAAGGGTATAAAAATAAAGGGGGGATGGGTTAGGACACTAACCTTCCCAAGGTTTGGAAGAGTCCTTCATTCTCCTTCTCTTTATCTCTTCCTTTCTCTTCTCTCTTTTCTCTCTTTCTTTTCTCTTCTTTTTCTGATAGAAAATGTATTGGAATCCCCTCTTGCATGAAATGGGTTGTATTTATAAAGATTTAGGAAGTGTGGGGAGTAAGGAAGAAGATCCAACCCTTGGATGCAACCAAGGGTTGAGATCAAGTAGTGTGGCGAACAAGTAAAGAGATCAATAGTTGGGATTGATTTTTGGGAAGTGTAGGGATCAAGAAAACAAATCCAACCCTTTGATGCAACCAAGGGTTAAGATTAAATAGTGTGGTGAATAAGTAAATAAATCAAAGGGTGAGATTCATTTGGTCTTGTTAATGTGGATTAGATCAATGTGACATTGGATTAGCTAATGAGTGGTTGCCATGTGGCAAGTGGAATGTGTGGGGGAAAATGAAAAGGTGTGGAGGATTCTTAGCCACACACATGGGGGATGAGGTGGCCTCCCCTCATTGGTCTAAATTTTATGCCATGGGATGGGTGCCTTGTGGAAAAGGGGGTGAGATGAAGGGTGGAGGTAAGGAGGTGGGTTTTTAATGGCATAGATGGGTTTAGGGAAATCAATGATATATGATGGGCTAGGGTTTAGGGAAAAACATCATGACCACTTATCAAAAGTAGCTTTGAGTTGATGCCAAATCAAGGCCCTTAACTCAAAGTTGCTTTAAAGATATTTTGGGGAGCATTTATGAGAGTAGTTTGAGGGGAGAGAAAATATCTCCCCTAATTAATGTTCTAGGATATTTTGACTAGCGGAATGAACCCTCACTTGTCTGGACATACTTTATAGGCTCCTAGACTCAAAAGTCTTGAATTCTCTGTGCTTTTTTAATCTCTTGGACACTTTGGTTGCAATGTCATTATCGGAATTGAATTTAGATGAGTGTAGGTGGGTCAAAACTGAGTCCAAATGACTCCAAAATGTCTCAAGCCCATATAAAAGGGGTAAAATGGTAAAATTAAATTTCAAGGTTCTGATATAAAAGGTAACTTTCAAATTTTGTGAGACACAGGTTTTGACAGCTCAGGAAACTGATACCCGAGTCAAAATTTGCATTTAAAACCGTGATTTGTCTCAAGCCAAATCCTTAGTGAAATTGAGACTGGTTTGTGCTGAGTCTTAGGTGGAAAATTGGAGATCATTGAAAGTGGGCATCGTGGAAAGACCCAGAGGGTCTTCGTGCCCACTTCTGTGGAATGCGAAGCCCGACACAGTGAATACCGTTAGCCTCTCTTTTTTGGAGTCGCCACTAACTCTGAGGTTCGCAGATGGAGTTGGACATCTGCCTCATTTCCTAGGGGAAAGGAGGGGTTTGGACATTGTAGCCTAGGTTAGGCCCGTAGGCCTAAGATGACTCTTGGACTGGTGTGGGTCTTTTCAGAGATTCGGGGTAAGCTGTTTGGTTGTAATTAGGGAAGGTGTTAGGTTTCCCAATTACCCACCTTTTTAGGGTGACTCCTCTGGCCTAACAATACCTTAATGATATTAAATAATACTTTTATTTTAAAAGTTAGATTTTGTACATTTTCTATGACTATGCCTGATCTTTCACAGAAGTGAAAGGTCAGGTGTACTGGTCTAGATAGACCCTACTCTACTATTCTAGTGAACACTGAGTTATAGAGTTATTTTCTGAGGTATTTAAGAGGTTCTATAAGTCTTTTACAGACTTCTAGACATTTAGGAATATAAGGGTAAAAATGTCTAGGAGGGTACGCCTAATCTCGAGATGTACACCTGAACAATGTATACGCCTGATCTTTCACAATAGTGAAAGTTCAGGCGCACTGGTCCCAATAGACCCCTCTCTACTGTTTCAGTATGTTAAGGGATTTGAGATTCTTCTTAGGGGCTTTTTAAGGGTGCAACCACCCTTACTAGTAGTTGAACATAAAAGGATATTAGAATGGGCCATTCAGGTCAATACGCCTGAACTTTAGGTATGCCTGATCTTTCACAATAGTGAAAGTTCAGGCATATTGGTTATGAGTTAGAAACTGACAGCTTGTTTTCTAGGTTTTTGGGCCACTAAATGGGGTCCTCTGGGCCTGAGATTTTTCAAGGGATTAGGTAACTATCTCAAAGAGTCATCTGAGAAATCCTAGCCCCATTGAATAAGGGAAAATCTCATTTGGAGTTTTTGAAAGGGGTGGGTTATGAGCAAACCTACATTGTACCTTAAAAAACCAATGGGTTGTGGGGCCTATTCTGGGGGCTGCACTCATGGTGTTGAGTCCAAATTTGATAGATAATAATTATAACATGTCATGAATCTACTGTACAAAATTTAGAGCAAAACACTAAGTCTATAGAATGTTATTTATCAAACAAGCATGATGACAAGAGTAATGTAAAACAAAAAACAACATAAAATTAATTCAAATAAAATTAAAGTAAAATTCTGAAACTTTAAAGAAATGAGTTACAAAAATTAATTTAGGTGCCTAAATTAGTTATCTAATGAATAAAGAAATAATTTCCTAAAAACCATAAATTGGGAAAGAATAAAAATTTGGGAATCACCCACTGCTCAATCTGTGCTGTGTAAAACACACTTGCATAGTGAGCAAGTGGGGTCCACTTCGTGGGCCAAATAGTCTCACCTTGTGCTTAAATTCGATGGACATGTGGGTCACTATGACAATGACTCACAGTAAAAAATTAGCACTTAACTCCTCCAGTTGGAGAAGTTATGATTCTCACAGTAAAAATAGTTTAAAAAGGGAGTAAATGAGGGGAGAAACGCTTGTCTCCCCTATGTCCCACTGGGTTACTTGACTGAACTCAAGGATGGGTCCCTTATAGCATAAAAGATATAAAAAAATGAAAAGGGGAGGGGACTAACCTAGTCCAAGCTTTTCTTCCTTCTCTTTCTCTTTCCTTTCTTTCTCTCTTTTCTTTTCTTTCTCTCTTTTCTCTCTTTATTTTTTTTTTGGTCTAGATTTTTCCTCTTTTTTCTTCTCTCCAGTTTGGAAGAATTTGAAGGGGTTTTATAGGTGGGGACCAAGGGATGGGGGTCATGGGGGTGGATGTCATGGATGACGTGGGGAGTGGGTCCCATCAACACATGTGGTGATGAAGGGGACAAGGTGGAATGGTTTTAGCTATATTTAGAGACAAGTGGCTAAGGGGAGTGTGTGGCTGAGGTGAGGAGGTGAAGGAAATGGGTGGTGTTGGGAGAGGGTGAGAAATGAGTGGTGTAGGGGGAGGGTGAGATATGGGTGGCAAAGAGGGGGTGTGAGAATGAGTGGTGGAGGTGAGGAGGTGGACAAGGGAGAATAGGCTTGGGCTATGAGCCCTAAGATCTTAGCCCCTTATTTGGAATATTCCAAATGAGGGGCTTAGATATAGGGTATTTTAGGGAAAAAGGTGTTTTTTAGCAAAGTAATGATTACTTTTCCTAAAAAATATCAATGCCTTTCTGGGTTTTACTCATTTACTATCTGTGTGTGCTTTCTGTGTTTTGTAGCTTTGAATGTTTTAAGCCTTATGAGTTTTTTTGCATCTCTTAGATGTTTTAGTAGCAACACAACTGTCGGAATTGATTTTGGGGAGTGGTAGGTAGGTCAAAACTGACTCTGAATGGCTCTAGAATGACTCGTACCTATGCAAAAAGGGAAAAATAGTAAAATTGATTTTTGAAATCTTGATATGAAAGATGACCTTCAAAATTTGTAAGACAACAGGCTTTGACTATTCACGAAATCGATACCCAAGTCAAAATCTACGTCTGAAACCTTTATTTTTCTTGAACCAAACTTCCCATGGAAATGAGACATATTTTTCCTAGGTCTTAGATGAAAACATTGGGGGCCATGACATTTTTAGGTGTCAGAACTATGAGTTTACAAGACCTGACAGGCTAACAATTTGATTCCCGATGAATTCTTGGGAGGTTCCCGAATAAAGGTCACTTGGCCAAAAAATACAGCCTAGATTTGTGAAGAACTGGACAATTGGGTTGTGTTTAGTCTGTGGATTGACTTTTTTATTAGGGTGTTTATCGAAGATCTCAAATGGGCTTGACCTTGAGGGAGTTAGATTCTTGGAGAGTTCTCAAAGGTTCACTGAGTGTTTAATGCTGGTAGAAGTGGTTTTGTTGTGATTTAAGATAGAATAGGGTGATCAAGGCATATTGGGTTTCTTGGAAGTCCTGATGTGGGTTTTCTTAGGAGATCTTGGGCTTGCCAAGTTGAGGCCACTGATTAGTTGAGTTTCTGATCTGTGATGAACTTTCAGGGGTCTATTGAAGGTCCATCACTTGCTACAAAATGCTTGGGCTTATTCTGGGGAGATTGGAGAAATTGATGTACAATGGCCCTAGCAATACTTGATCTTGATGGCTAGCCTTGAAGTCTTAGAAAAAATCAAGAATTAGCCTCTGACTAATTTAAATTTGGTTGTTTGGTGGCCTTCCAGGGACTTATAGTAGGTCAAATATGGCCATAACTACCTTTTAAGGGCTTGGGAAAATATTGAGACTTTGGGGTTTTTTGGGTCTTTAGATATCTTGGTTATTTAGATAGCTTTGAAGATGATTAGGATGGGAGGGTACAGGACTTGAGTTGGAGTCATTTGGGTGACAGGGGCAATGTCTAGGGTTTATCAGAGAAATGATGAATTTTGAAGGTATAAGAGTGAAATGGTAATTTCCTTAGCCTTTTTTGCTTCAATGTGGGAAGGCTTATGAAGGTTGGGGAGTTCTAGAGAAAATGGGTCCAATAGACTGAAGTTGAGATTTTTAAAGGTGTAGGGGTAAAATGGTAATTTTCTAGCCTTTTAATGCTTCAATGTGGGAAGGCTTATGAAGGTTGGCAAATTTAGAAAGGGCTTCACTGTGGGAGGGTTTATGAAGGTCGGGGAGTCCGAGAGAAAATAAGTCCAATAGCCCGAAGTTAAGATCTTTAAAGGTGTAGGGGTAAAATTGTAATTTGCCAATCCTTTGATGCTTCAATGTGGGAAGACTTATGGTTGACAAATTCGAAATAAAATAGAGTTGATAGATCAAAACTTGGACCCTTAGAGTCCTGGGGTGCCTTTTTAGGGGAAATTAGGGTTTAGCTTGGCTGATCTTTGGATAGAGTTTGGACATTATTATTGTGCTTGCGACTAAAGTATCCATTAAGAAGATGAACCAACTCAAGACAGGAAAAATTCAGAAAATTGGTCCCTTGATCGATCACCGCCTGACCGATCACCAATCTTGTGATTGATCATGAATAGGATTTCAGGCTAAATTAAAAACTCCCAAGAGTTATGATTCCACAACATTCATGATTGATCACGAAAAATGCGTGATTAATCATGCCTGCTAATCTCAGAAAAATCTTTCTTATTTTTTAAAGATTTTAATTCAAGAATTCCCACCACTTGTCCATTAAAAAAAGTTCTAATCCTGAGGACTAAAACTAGGCTTAGCTCTATAAAAGGGTAATAATACCCTAGGTTCATTGAGAGACATCATTGCAAAAATAAAATCATTGT
>JAOXJP010226816.1:0-11415 GCA_025762735.1 Platanus orientalis | reverse complement strand
TTGTGTTCATGTGACTGATACACTTGTGTTTGCTCTGAGCATTATCATATTAATATTCAGTTGACCTAATTGATAATTGTGACTTGAATCAATCTAGTAGTAAAATAACTAACAAGGATTGTTAACTAAATCAAAGCAAATCAAGTTAAGTTAAAAAGAGTATGATATATCCTATTCACCCCCCTCTAAGATAGAATTTCAACCACCCCCTCCTATGCACATAGAGGATCCTCCAGTTATAGAGACTTTTGCACCTCCTCCATTCACAGCCGCACTAGCACCACCTAGGCACTAGGGCGAGCCCCCGGTGCCCAAATTTGTGCACAAGACCTTGGAAGGTCTCAAGGAGTTGTCTAGCCAGATCATTGGCCACTTGGAAAAGATGGCAGACAAGCTCAACAATATTGAGCTTCGAGTAGAGCACCTTGAGCGTGTTGTAGCTCTATAGCTCCCACCCTAGTGTCCCTCTAGACCTTCGTGCATCGAGTGCCAAGGATGAGGATGGGGATGAGTGATTGTAAGGTCGAGTGATCTATTTTTTGTATTTCCCTCACATCTTGTAAAATTCACAAAACAAAACTCTCTATACTTACTATTTCATATATTAATGAAAAATCCTTTTGTTATATCTATTGCTTCTTTCTTCCCATGTTTGATTATTCTACATCTTTGCCAATTTCATGACAAAAAAGGGGAGAAAAACATAAGCATAGATATAGGGGGAGTTAGCTAATTTAGTGTGAGGTCGGTCAAGTGATCTTTTTTTTGTATTTCTCTCACATCTTGTAAAAATCATGAGACAAAACTCATTGTACTTACCATTTCATATATTAATGAAAAATCCTTTTTTATTATATCTATTGCTTCTTTCTTCCCATGTTTGATTATTCTACATCTTTGCCAATTTCATGACAAAAAGGGGGAGAAAAACTTAAGCATGGTATAGGGGAGTTATCTAATTTAGGGGGAGTTAGCTAATTTAGGGGGAGCTAATTCAAAAACTTAATTGTTTCCCCAATGCAACCCTAATGCAATGAACTAATTTACACATCATCATATTGCTTCTCATATGTGCATGCTTTCTTGTTTGAGTGTGTTATCTATTCATTTGACTCTATTACTATTAGCTTGAGAAAGATATTGTGTGTCAAATACAATTTCAGGTTTTGAGACCAAGCATCTAAGCAAAGAAGTTGAACTAAGATCCCTAGCACACATCAAGGGGGAGTTCAAGAGATTAAGAGTTCAAGACATATATTTCAGTCTTTATTTGTGTATATGTAAAACTCTTCCACATCATGGAGTTTGTAATTCATTGCATACATCTACTATACTCCATCTATGTATTTATTTATATTTCATCATGGAATTGCCAAAGGGAGAGATTGTTAATGTAATTGTCAATTCCATAAAGTAATAAATACATGGAGTGGTAGATTCAGCATGGCATGAGCATAGTGCATATGTTGGTTATGGTCACAATCATCAAGTGTCCTTGGGTCTCATTGAAGACAAACTCCAAGAACTTGAAGCCAAGGATGGATCCTTCCCCAATTTGCCAAGGTTCAAGACTTGAAGACTCAAGCTTTATCGAGCTCAAGAAAGGTATATGAAGGTAAAAATAATGATAGACATAGGTTTAAGAGACCTACCAACCTTTATGTAGCTTTATGGACCAAGACATGGGCTTTACATAAGTCCTAAGATGCTTGAGTATAAGTTTAAGGAAAATGGCAGCAAAATAGGGGATTCGGATCAATCCCAGGGGTCTCGGATTAATCCACACTTACCGAATCAATCCAAGGGGCTATCATCTTGATCTGACATGGCCCCTAGATCAATTCGGCTTGTCTCAGGACATTTTGTCTGAGACACTAGATCAGTCTAACAAAACCGGATCAATTTGAGCGGATCAATCCAACAATGCTAACTCAATCCGACATTGCAGAACTAAAAAAAATAAAATTAAATGAGCGATGGGGATTATTTGTCCATTGGGGATTATGCCAAATCAATGGTGCATGAACTAGCTCATCCCCTATAAGTACATTAGGGTTTTCATTGAGTCAAATAACACACGAGAACACAAAAAGAGAAACTTTTGTGCAAAGAGAAGAAAGCCTAAGGCATTCAATCCTCCCGACAAGCAAGGCTCTCTTTATGAACCTTCATTGAAGATATTAAAAGCCTTTAAGTGCTTCCCAAGCACTCTATTCTTGAAGATTAAGAGAGGAAAGTAAGGAGAAGGGTTTACTGTCAAATGAACCCTCGTAAGAAGTTCCAAAAAACAAAGTAGCATCGCTTGGGAGCTCAGTGGAATAATAAGGCTTACTAGCTCATCAAGGAACAACTACCATTCAATGAATTACATGCAATTCACCAAACTCTTGATTTAATCTGGATTAACTCTCTTTAAATTTCATAAGACCTTAGTACTTCTGTTGGAGACATTGGAGGTTAGACCACTTCTGCTGGAGACACTAGGAGTAGACCTTGGCACTACCGTCGGAGACACTGGTAGTGTAAACTTAGCACTCGTTGGAGACACCAAGTGTGGATAGGTTTTAGAATTTTAACCTTAATTGTAATTGTATTCAATTTAAATAAAATTTAGTAACTCAATGGTGAACTTTGAAAGTGGACGTAGGCCAAGTGCCAAACCACTATAAAATATTGTGTTGTGTGTAATTGCTTGTTTATGTGAATTGTCTCTCTCCTCTCTCTCTATCTTGGCATGTTTATTAAGTCATTACATGTTCTTTCATTATAAAAACTTTATCTTGTAAAAAGAATATCTTATAGCACTTGTAATTTTAAAGAAAATATTTTAATAAATCAAGTGAATTAATTTTCATATTACAAATTGAATATTAATCAATTGGAAATTAATCAAGGGGTAATCAAAAGAATTTGATAAGTCCTATTCACCCCCACTGGACTTTCAAACTTGTTGAGCATAAGTTAAATATGTGATTTAGGTTATGCAATCAACTTTGTAAAAGGAGACTATGAGATCAAGGACAAAGGAAGTGGGAAAGTTTTTTCTAGAGGTATCCAAACAAATGACAACTACTATTTTGTTGAGTCTGAGAACTCTAATGCATGTCTTTTGTCCCACACTAGTGAGGTGATAAAATTTTGTCATCAAAGGTTGGGACATGTGAATTTCAAGGACTTGTTATGGTTGAAAATCTAATCTGTGGTGGATGTCAACTTAGCAAACAAACTAGAACAATCCACAAGAAAGTGAAAAATATAGGAACCACAAGACCCCTTGAACTACTTTATATAGATTTAGTGGGTTCCACCAGAACTGAAAGTATTGATGGAAGGAGATATTTCTTTGTAATTATGGATGATTACTCTAGATTCACATGGGTTGCTTTTCTAAGAGAAAAGCCTGATGTGTTTGAAGATTCAAGAGAATATGCACGAGAATTCAAAATAAGAAAGAACACTCAATAAAAAGGATCAGAAGTGACCATGGTGGTTAATTTGAGAATAACAAGTTCTTTGAGTGGTGTACAGAACTTGGAGTGAAACATGAGTTCTCAGCTCCAATGATGCCCCAATAGAATGGGGTTGCTGAAAGGATGATTAGGATATTGCAAGAAATGGCAAGTGTCATGTTGACAAGAAAAAAATCTTCCTAAGAGGTTTTAGACTGAAGCAGTTAACACTGCATGTTATACTATGAACAAAGTTTATCTCAGACTTAGTACCTTCAAAATAGTATATTAGATGTGTAATAGCAAGAAGCCCAACATTAAATACTTTAGAATTTTTTGGAGCACTTGCTACACTCTATGGAACAAGAAAAATCTTAGACAGTTTGATTTCAAGAGCGATGAAGCAATTTTCCTTGGCTACTTTACTAGGAGTAAAGCATACAGAGTGTACAATAAAATGACTCTAAGCATGTAAGAATCAATCAATGTAATAATTGATGACCATGTGAAAAGTCAATCTGATGTTGTAGATGATATTCATCCAAAACATCAAATTGTGATGTCTGAGCAGGATCGTTTTACTCATGACTCTAGTGGTGAGGAGTCTGAGGAGGATGTATTAGAAAAAGAGGAACTTCCAAAATATAAGAGAATCACTCATGGACATTCCTCTAAAGACACCATAGGGAATCCTTAAAAAGTTGTAAACACAAGAAAACAACTCAAAAATATCATTAGCCACTTATGTTTCACCTTCAAAATAGAGCTAAGGAAAGTCAAAGAGGCTCTTGAGGATTTAGATTGGTTATTGGCTATGCAAGAAGAACTTAATCAATTCAAAAGAAATGATGTTTGGTACCTAACTGAGAAACCTGGTGACAAGAATATAATAGGTACTAAATGGATCTTCAGGAATAAGCTTGATGAGAATGACATAGTAGTTAGGAACAAGGATAGACTTATAGTAAAAGGTTATGCTCAAATTGAAGGAATTGATTTTGAAGAAACCTTTGCTATAGTTGTTACACTTGAATCCATAAGGATTTTATTGTCTATAGCTTGTCATCTAAAATTCAAAGTATTTTAGATGGATGTAAAGAGTGCTTTCTTGAATGGAATTCTAAAAGAAGTGTATGTGGAACAACCTGAAGGGTTCCACAAAAGCTTGATCATGTGTATAGGCTAAAAAAAGGCACTCTATGGCCTAAAACAAGCTCCTAGAGCTTCGAATGAAAGACTAACCAAATTCCTTCTTGATAACCACTTTGATAGGGAGAGTGTAGATAAAACATTCTTTATAAAAAAGAATGAAAGCACATACTCATTATTCAAATATTTATAGATGACATCATATTTGGATTCACATGTGAAGAGGTGTCACATGAGTTTTCCCAAACTATGAAGTCAAATTTTGAAATGAGTATAGAGGGAGAATTGAGATTCTTCTTAGGATTACAAATTAGATAAACAAATGAAGGAATATTCCTAAGTCAATCTAAATTTGGAAAAGAATTAGTGTCTAAATTTGGTCTAAATGAAACTAAAAAATTTTAACACTCCCATGAGCACTAGTGACAAGATCACTAAAGATATTAATGAGAAGAGAGTAGACATTAAAGTATTTATAAGCATGATAGAAAGTCTTCTATACTTGACCACTAGTAGACTAGACATTTCCTACTATGTAGATGCTTGTGCAAGGTACCAAGCAGATCCTAAAGAATCTCACTTAAAAGAACATCAACAGTACTATCAACCATGGCCTATGGTATTCATTTGACACAAATAATGTAATTGTTGGCTATTCAGATGCAAACTGGGCAAGAAATGTGGATGATAAGAAAATCAAAAGTGATGGATGTTTCTACTTTGGCAACTGTCTTGTATCTTGGCACAACAAGAAGCAAAACTCAATTTCTCTATCAACTGTTGAAGCTAAGTACATAGCAACTAGAAGTGGATGCGCACATCTTCTATAAATGAAGCAAATGCTGAAGGACTATGGAATAAGTCAAGACACAATGAACTTATTCATAGATAACTCAAGTGCAATCCAGATATCCAAAAATCCAATGCAACATTCAAGAACCAAGCACATAGACATAAGGCACCACTTCATTAGAAACTTGGTTGAAGAGAAACTAGTATCTCTAGAATATGTTAATACTGAACATCAACTAGCAGATATTCTCACATAACTTCTTAATGCTCAGAGATATGAGAACCTTAGGAAATCAAAAAGTATGTGTGAGATGGCCCGAAGGGTCTACTCATGCCTTAACAACTCCTCAGGAAATCTGTATGTCTGTAGAAGCTAATGAATAACAAATTCATTAAAATATCTGACACTAGCCTCCAGCCTAACTTAGCAACCTCTGAGGAAATTTGTACATTCTAAGGTATGACTTTTTCTTAAAGCTGGTTGACAATAAATTGGACAATCCCAAAGACCTACCTATGAGTTGGTTAAGTTATACATTATGCGCTTTAATACTTAATGACTTGACAACCAAAGGAGTACCAATTTGTGAAATATTTCCTACAAAAAATAACCAAATTTGTTTCCATAGTGATCATGACACATCTAAACATATGGAGAATGTTTGGAAACCTATAGAACACCTAAAGATACTCATTCTCATCCATCTAAGGTGTTTTATAGGATTTGATAGCAAAAACTACATGAAAGGGGGATTTTGGCAGAAAAATGGTTAGTTAGGATCAATCCTAAGTCCACCCAGGATCGATCCTGGGTGGTGTGAAGAGTGGGAAAAGGACTCCCGATTGTGATAAAAAAAACTAAGGCATTTTCCCTAAATCCCCAATAGATCTCTCCCAACTCTAGAAACAAGTTATTCTCATCTCTTAGCCCCACCTTTTGCGAACTTATGTGCAAAGCATCTAATCTCTTCATAATCAATGTCATCTGCAACTAGTTGGAGAACGAAATCCACAAGAAATCATCCACCAAAGGACACACAATTTCCTAATGCTTCTTGTCATCCAAGGTATGCCAATATCTTTTCCCATTGTCCATTCCATATAGAACGATTTGTTGAAAGAGTTGTCTTGGAGTTCATAGACCTGAAAGAGGAGTTAAAGAGAAGAGGATGGCTACCCATCATGTTTATCAAAGGGGGTGTTTATGAGGAGGCACTGAGATTGTTCTTCAATAATCTCATGGAGGATCTTAATGTGCTAAACACTTTTAGTGCAGTAGTGTATAGGGTTCGAGTGGAGGTTGATCCCTAAGTCATATCCAACCTATTCCAACTTCGAAGAGTGAAATCCAGTCTCTGTACTCGACAACAAAGAGGCAATTGCTCAGCAACTCTGTGGAAAAAGTGAGCATCAGGTCTTCAAGGGCAGTAAGATTTAGACTACTCTGTGTCATCCAAAGGTTAGAGTTCTGAACAAGATTTTCACATAGAACCCGCTACCTACCTACCACCAATCTGACATGTATATGGACTGTAATACCCCGCATTACACTAAAAGGGTAAAAATGTAATTTAATACACTTAAGGGTAAAGTTGCCACTTCACATGTTTATATAGGCCTTAGAGTGATTTAGGACTCCATTGAACCAAATTAGAAGTGTAAGACTCAAGTTAGATCTTGGACTTGTCAAGTTTGAGAGTTATCCTGATTATGTATTTAAAGTAACTTCACGAGGTCACCAACACTAATCCTGAGTGAATTAGAGTACAAATAATATACCTATAGAAAGATTTATGAGTCTAATTTCTAACACATTAAATGGTGTGTGATTATGAGTCTCCTACGAGAAATTATGATAATTCTCCCACAAGGAGTTAGTGTTAACAGGCCCACAGATTTGGGGTAACTTCCCAGGCCCACTAATACAAATCCTGAGTGAATTAGAGAATGCAATATACCTTGTTGGAAAGGTATTGAAGTCTAGTTTCTAATACAGTAAACGAAAATCAATTGCAAATTTTTTAGAGATAGTTATAGGAAATTTAGTGAGAAGGGGTAAAAGTTAAGAAAAACCTGTCTATTTCGATCGATCCAAGATCAAATTAGGACCTCTCTTGTCTCAGAAAACTATACAAAAGTGTGTTTGATTGATCCAAGATCAATCCAAATGGCCTAGATTGTGATTTTTTAGGAAAAATCAATTTTTCCTTTCCCAATTCAACCCAAACATCTATAAATACAATAAGAGAACTTTAATACCCTCATTTTACACCAAAAAAGGGGAAAGGAAGAGGAAGATAAGGAAAAAAGAAGGAAAAGGCTAGTGTTTGAAGGATTTTTGGGGATTTTTTAAAAGCAAAGCTAGGAATAAAGTCGTGATTCAACGAAGAGGTAAGAAAATTGTGTAATCTATCATTTTTACTTAGGTTCTAAAGATATTGATATCATTTTTTAGAGTTTTTACAAGTTTCACACAAGTTTTGAATGAGTTTCTAAGTGAATATGTTAAGAACCATTGAAGAACTTCTTAAGAATGTAAAGATAGAATTTTTACAAAGAAAAGTAATTTTTTTTCCATAAGTATAAGAATGATTTCAAAATCCCATAAAATATAGACTATCATATAAATCAAGGCATGTGAAAATTTGTATTGTATAAGATAGTTTTTAAGAAAATACTATTAATATTGAAACTATCGATAAAGTTTCATTATTATATGGTTATAGATATTGAAAAACTATTGTATTGACATGAGAATTGTGATAGAGATCATTGTTAATGTATTGTATGGATTGTTATAAAATTTATGTAAAAAGTTTCATAGAAAGTGCTTAGATGGTCAAGAAAACTCCATTATTCTTGAACGAGTATTATATTATGTATGTGGAGACTATATTGTTATAGTGTGGAATGTAAAGAAGTGATTTGTATTGATTAAAATTAATAAATAAATAAAGTAATGCAAGTGTTTGGTTGAAGCCACCCTTCGTCATCAAAGGGGAAACATCGATGATGCTCATCACACCTAGCTTATGGTGTGAATGACCCTTTTATCGGGGATTATAAACGGTTATCACGTGGCTCTTCTCACTGGAGATAAAACTGATGAATCAAGTGGCTCTTCTCACCGGAGATAAAATTAGTGAATCAAGTGGCTCTTTTTATCAGAGATAAAATTAGTGAATCAAGTGGCTCTTCTTACTATAGATAAAATTGGTGAACCAAGTGGCTCTTCTCACTGAAGATAAAATTGGTGAATCAAGTGGCTCTTCTCACCGAAGATAAAATTGGTAAATCACATGATTATTTTCACCAGAGATGAAATGGTGACATTGTCATTATATCATATTGCATTGTCATTGGCTCATCCATGGGTAAGATTAGATTGTATCGTACTGTATTATCACTGTTATAGTATTGTTTGCATGTATAGACATTTCTATTGTACTGTCAACATATTTTTCTCATAGTAATAAAAGTTAACTGATATAAAATTGTTAAAGGTTAAGAAAGACTTTTAAAGATTACTACATGTTCAAAAGTAATTTTATAGTATATGTTAAAGTAAAGTATAATTAAAAAATAATAGTGTAAAGATAATATTTTGCATTTGTATTGTCTTATCTCCATTTTACTATGGTTTTACTATTTTAAATCATATTGTGTAAGTCTTAACCTTACTTTTGTATAGTATTACACTTTTTCTATTGAGTTGTCAAACTCACTGAAATTAACACCAAAGGTAACGAGGAAGAGAAAAGGCATGAGGATTGATGATTGAATAGGCTTACGGACGAGGCTATAGGTGACCTGGATCATTGGAGTGATTAGTTTTATTTAAGCTGAACTATTGATTTATAGACTAATGTTATTTCAGTTCATTTTGAGAAAGGAATTTTAATAAATAAAAGAATTTTTAGATTATTGTTAGATTGTTGAGATTAATGTTCCAGATTTCTAGTGATGATTTGAAGTTATTTAATGGTATGAATTTTCAGATTTTGATTTCTATTATTAATAAAATATCAACATGAGTTTTGCTTGAGGTTGAATATGTATGGACCTATTTGTTTCCGCTGCGAATGAATGAAAAAGGAAAGATATTGACCTATAGGAATGCACTTATTTAATCAAGGTGTTGAAAAGTGTATGACGAAGGTAAAGTAATAAAAGAAGAAAAAAAATTATATGCAATGAATGGGATGACCTCAAGATTAAATGAATGAACGTGTTGTGTCTCTGAAATTTGTATTCTTTTGGGTATGGGTTTCGGGTCGTGACATGAACATGATCAACTTGGTAGATTTCTATCTTGAGGGACAAGAAATAGACACCCCAAACTTATTTACGAGAAGATAATCATGGAGGAGGAGACAAAGAAGACTATGGAATCTTGATCACCAATATTCTAAAGCATTTTGGAGTGCCTTTGCCCACAAAATTCAATGTCAAAATTTTGAAGCAGAAGAGAAACTTCTCAATGGCTACCCTCCAAATGATGAAGATTCTAGGTATTAGATTTGAGGAAGATCAAGAAGAGGAAGTTCAGAGATATCCTAGTCCACCTCCTCCACCCAGAGACCTCACTCCTCCACATAAAGAGCCTATTCCTCTACCTAAAGCAACATCACCACCAGTCTTCGATGTTGGTGCATCTTCTTCATCTCAGCCTTCTAGGACCACACTATTGCAAGTGATTCTTCAAGGTCAGAAGCAACTAGCAAAGAATCAACACAAATTCAATACCAAGGTAGTTGAGAAGCTAAACAAGTTGAGTAAGAGGATTACTTAGGTTGTTGAGAGAGTGAGGCAACATGAACAGAAGATGGGAAGGATTCTTCACAACCCTAAGGAACCTCTTCCTGTGCCTGAGCCCAACTTGTCAGAGGAGTCTTCCATTAGGATTACTGATTCCGAGGAGGAATCCAGTTAGTGTAGGGTTGTCTAGGTATTTTTTGTGTGAATCTATGTAGTGAATGATTTTTTTCAACTTACAAAACTTGTAACCAACAGCTTCATGAATAAAATTATTTTGGTTAAGACACATAGCCACTCCTTGATTACACTATTTATCATGCTTACTTTTATGATTATTCATTTCTCTATACATGCTTTACATTGCTTAAATCATGGATTGTTCAAAATGTTTGTCTCTTTTCTAATTCATGACAAAAGGGGGGATAGTGATCATAGAGTAAGGGGGAGTGACCAAGAGGGGGAAGAGAGAAAAATATGCCTAATGTAAATGTATAACTTATGAAAATTATTTCTACTTGGGTTGAAAGCTTGTGATTGAATCATAATGAATACATATTTTAAACACTTGGTTGTTTAGTACAAAAATAAATGGATGAGAACACACTGAACACGTTTATCTGTTTATGCATTTGTTTATACATTGTACTATTGCACACTTCACCAAAAAGTCTTGTGAGAAAGGTATATCTAGTGTGGTGTAGGTTACAAGTGGCATATCACAGTTACAGAGAAATCTTTAAGAAATGAAGATGTGATTATTATTTATTTTTATTCTTCTCTTATAATATGTGTTTTGTCATGGAATTGACAAAGGGGGAGATTGCTGAGTATATTGTCAATTCCATGCACATAAAGGGTTGTAAGTAGTTGAGCTTGTAGTAGGTTGTCATGGTTGCAATGTTATGTCATTGTAAGTCTGTAAGTCCAAGTCAAAGTCTTAAGGCATATAAAGAACTATGTTGAAAAGTGAAAATGGATATACTTGCAAGGAGACAAGAACCATCATGCTTATTAAGAAAAGTCTCAAGCACTATAACACAAGCTTCAACAACTCATCCTTCAGAGCCACAGATGTATAAAAAGGTAAACATCAAAGGTAAGAGTGTGGTGTGAGTGTGTTTGATCAAACCCCACCTAGGTGAGTTTAGAAGACCACCTGTTAGCACCCAAATTTTGACTCGGGTCATGTGATAGTATAAGGACAGCATAACAGTTTCTAGACATCAAAACCCTAAGTACCCATGCCTTAGGAAGAATAAGCCTAGAC
>JAOXJP010226815.1:0-11416 GCA_025762735.1 Platanus orientalis | reverse complement strand
AAGATACCAAAAATTGATGTAGAAAAATTTTCAAATCCTCAAATAATTTAAATAAAGGATGCGGTAGCAAAGAAATCAAGAATAAAGCTTAGAAACAAATAAGTAGCCACAAAATTTAAGAATTAGAAAATAAAATCATAGAAAGAAGGTAAGGAGGATTTATAATAGAAAAAGAGGAGAAAATAACCCCAAAGGGTATTTTTGTAATTTTGGATAAAAAATAAAAAAATGATCAAAATGTCCCTCTAACGCATCAGAAAATTCTGTAATTTTTATGGTCGTTTCTGACATGTGATCGGGTTAAAATTTCAAGAAATTCCAATAAGACTTGATAGGTCAAATCAAAGAATTTTAGAAAAAAGTGAAGGTGCTTTAATGGAGGTTTCAAGAAGAAGAAGAAGAAATAAATAAAGAGAGGAGAATAAGAAAATAAAAAGGTAGAAAGAGAAGAAGACGAGAGATACCTTGGAGAAAGAGGGAGATACTTACAAGTGCACTAGGGTGCTACAACCCACATGGAGAAAAGAGGGGAACTTAGGAGATGGCAACAACCTTTGGAGAGAACATGGCGACAACCACACATTGGGAACACCCAAATCTTCAAAAACAATTTTTTATTCTTCACTATCAAATTATGGGGGAGGGGTTACCTTTAAATAGACTTTCAATCTTAAGCAATTGGAAACTTGCTAAAATTAGAAACTTCTTAAAATCCTAAATATGCTAGCCAAGTTTTCAAAAAACATAAAACTTTCTAAAAACTTATTTTCCTAAAAATCCAAAGTAAGACTTTCTAAAAACACTATTCCCATTTTTAGTGATCATTCCTTAGTAATTTGGTCATTACTTTTCGAAATCACCTCGGATTTGGTCAATCTTGGTTTCATTAGAAATGTAACTGAATAACCTAACTAATTACACCAAAATCAAGCCAAAAAGTCAAGTTTTGACCTATGAAAAATTGGGCTAAACATAAAAAACGAGATTATAGCTAAAAACTTAAAAAAACTAAACTAAACATGACACTATTGGCCTTATTACAAAATGACCCACCCCTAACTAATTCTAATAAACTCCATATAATATGTGCATCTAAACTGTGCCCTCTTATGTGGGGGTACATACATAAGTCTTGTTTGATTGTTCGCATCACTCAGTCCATACAAAAGTAGGCTTTTAAGCATTTCATCAAACACTTAATCTTCAAAATTTGATCCTTTAATGTAGTCACATTATATGTGGTGTTAGGTGTGATAAAAATTGGAGAGAACCAACTAAAAAGGTTGCTAGAAAAATCTTGGGTAGCAACTTTTGGGTTTCTTGAATTGGATTTTTTGGGTTTAGATTTCTTTGCTCAATTGTGTGATATATAGGGGATCAAAAGAGGTTGCGTGATGGAATAAGTGATGGGGATGATGTAAATAGATGACCGGCTGGTGTGTGGAGTGTAAGGGATGAAGGAGATGGTGTATGGAGGTGAGTGAAGGGTTGTAGAAGATGGAATGGGTTGTTCTTATATGGACAACAAATTGTTGGTAGAAAACTCGTAAAAAATATCAAAAAAAGGAAGAAGATGTGGTAGATGAAGAGATAAAGAAATAGGGGATAGATACCTTGAGGAAAATCACCAATTCTCCCTAGGAAACCACCAACTTAGGATCAAGTTTAGGCAAAACTTGATGAAGAAATACCTTCAGCTGTTTAGAGAAGAGGAGAACAATTTTGCTTTAAAATTTTATTCAAATATTCATTAAAAAATTTAGTACAAACCATGAGGCTGTTTTATAAGCTAAGACCCCATCTAATTCAATGCTAACCATAAAAAACAAAGATACTCTCTCTCTCTCTCAAATCGTGTGGAGGAGATTTCTCCTTGCAAAAACCCTATATTGAAACTAGTTACAACTTTGTCCTATATAAAAAACTAAAATTTCACTGATGTCCTATTCTAATAACTAATGGAAAAGAGAAAATAAACTAATAAAATCGCTATTACACCACTATATAAAAAAGAAAAACTAAATTCTTGCTAAGATACTCCCATGCTCCCCCTTGTTCCTCATCATGCGTGGACCCCACCATGGCACCTTGCCTTGAAAATAGCAAGTGACTCGAAAAACTCCAAATTTAAACAAATCTCTTCCTTCTTGTTGTAGCCCTTTTAGTACTCCATAATCTTCACTTGTTGACCCTACTAACCCAATGTGTGGGTCCTACTTAGGCTTCCATGTCCTCATCATGATTACTTTTAAGAACTAAAAGATTTTAACGATAAGTTTGTTAAATGAGTTTGTAAGTGTTAGGTTAGAGAAGAAAATAAGTCCTTGGAAAGGAATATTAGAATTAAGGAGTTATGCTATACTTCAAAAATCTTCCATTACACAAGGAGACTATAATGATCACCTGATCACATATACCTTCTAATAAGATTCACATTCTCCCTCGTATCATTTTTTTCCTTTCCTAAGAAAAACACTTCCACTAGAGTAACACTCTCCAAATTGTTTGGGATACCCAGACTACTACTCTCTAGGCCTATTTACAAATCTATAGTACCCCATAATAGCTTACTCCTCTCAAAACAAAACTGATCACAGACCCTAATGGGAAACCTTGAGAAAATAAATGTAGGACAACTTTAAGAAAGCTGTGATTCTTGCAAGTATTGGGCCCACATTAGGCTAGAAATAGCTTCAGTCAGATCAATGATAAAGACCACACATATAGGTCTAAACTTCTTCCATTTCCATACTATCAAAACTCAGATTCACACAATAGGTTGTTGTAATTCAGTCCAATTGACTGATATAAAACCCCACTCAGACTTGTCTGATTAAGGCTAAAATTTGCAGACAATTAGTGCCAAGGATGCACTTAATACCTACAAAATTGTGGATCTATCTGATCATTTTAGTCTTCCAAACCTGCTCTATCCAGTAGATCTGCTTTAAAGTGGTGATGTAGTAGGAAATAAGCTCATTTTGAATCTCAGGTCGGAGCCCCATCTTGAAACGAGTGATGGTCATATCAAGACTCTCACGAACTCCATATATCAATTTGCTGTCATCAAACCTTGTGATATAGTCTGCAACGTTAGATGATTCTCGGCGAACTGCATTATATTGCTCAAGAAGTCTAATGATAATGTCGTGGAACGTACTTCTCCTTGAGCTTTTCATGCATGTTTGCCTAACTAGTGATGGGTCTTTAATGTTTCTAATAGATCCGCTGCTCAATTGAATCCGCGTACTGCTGAGGTGACCCAACTAGTTTCATCTTAGCGAATTTCACTTGTCTATGAGGAGAAATATCGTACTAGTCAAAGTACTGGTCCATCTCTCGAATCCAGATTAAGAAGCACTTGGTGCCTAAGTGTCTATCAAAGGTAGACACCTCAACCCTCATTGCTTCATGGTTGTCTCCTTTAGATCTCTAGAATCCCTACGATCTCTCATCCCTTGCTGTCCCCTTGGGATCTATATTCTTATCATCAAATTCTAGGGTTCCATCTCTGTGTGGGACCCTCATCTCTTGTCCCTCAGGATGGATGAGACACCTCCGTGGTGGGGTCCACCTGGGCTCATGCCTTTGCTTAAGACTTAGAGTTCTTATGCCATGACTCTTGATAGATCATTGACCCGAATGGTGGTCCAGATTAGGGTCTAAGGGATCTCCTCTTCCGTCTTGAGAATCTCTCATGGTGTGGGGAGCCAACTCTCTACGAAGTTCCTGTATTTGATCGTGGATGTTTTTGTTGCTAGCTTCTAAGGCAAGAGTCAACCTATCCACCTATTCCGCTAAGTCCCTAAAGGTTGGGTCTTGAGTAAGTTGGGAGCTAGTTCTTTCTCCTAAGGACATCTTGATATGATAATCAAGTCTGGACCTAGTAGGCTATACACCAAAGGGCATAGGATTGTCAGACTCTAGACTCCCTAAGAGAATGCCTAAACTCTTTAAGTGCTGAAAAAAAGGCCTAAAACTCTAATGGGAATGAAATAAGATATAATGCAAAGTAAGAAAATACAAGAAACTACCCTATTATGTAAAACTACACATAAAATGCAACCTAAGGGTGAGTAATGCCCAAAACCTTAGTTCTGATACTAAATCTGATGCAGCATGCATGTAGGTGAGTGATGTGTGTGCCATAGGAGATTAGACATAGAATAATATGAATGTTGTAGCACTATAATCAAGATTCATAATAGCACCAAAAGCAAGCAAGACTAGGTAGTTTTTCAGTTAAAGTAGATGTGCAACATGAGAGTTAGGGTAAACAAAGTAAAAAAAAAACATAATAGAAACCCAATTAATATACTTAAATAACCAACTAAATTAGGGAACAAATAAATGTATTCAATAAAGTGTCGAAATAATGGAATTAGGGTAAAAGGGTGAAGAGTATGTTAAAGGACTGAACCAGGGTACTTTCCAGGCTTAATGGATTATCTCAAAGGAGTGGAAAAGTTTATGGGAACTGTGCATACATAAAATCCAGCAATCATATGGTTTAGGATTTTTATCAAACACATTGTGTGCAAGAAAATTCATGTAGTTCGAATAATAGGATTTCAAAAAAAATTGAATCGAGGGGTTTTGTAAGGGGTTGTGAATGACTATGTTAGGGTTTAATTAGCACCACAAAATAGGGGTTGTAGGTATTGAAAATACCCAGAAAAATAGCCTTTAGCAGTCTCAAACTATGCCAACACAAACCAACTAAAATTACTCAAATAGAGAATTTAAAAGAGAGTTAAAATAGAGTGATAACATCTGATTTTGATGAAAGCTGAACCCTTGATGTATCTTAGCAAATTTCTCTTCAAAATTCAAGCTTAAAGTAGTTGAAACAGCTTGATTTGATGAAGTACAAAAATCTGCCTAGAAAACTAGGTGTGCTGCCCTTACCTAAGAGATCCCTTGGGAATTCTCTTATGGTTGAAATTTTTTGCAGTCCACCACCTCCATATGGATCGCTTAGGCTTTATGCACCCTATGGAGAAGTCGAACAACCTAAAAAACTCTTCCCGAGCTGATGGTGATCAATCTCTTGAAGTTGGACAGAATTTTCCAGATTTGCAACATGTAGAGAAAACACAAAAATAAGCAGAAGAGATGGGAGGGGATTCCTTTTAACTCAAAAAGAAGGGTCTGGTCTCCACTACCACTGTTAAACTTGGAGTATCCAAATCCCTTTCCAGGGTTTTTAAGCACTAGCTGAACCAGAGAGAAGAGAAGACCAAAGTCCAAATTCAATTTTTATTGCATGAAGAAGAAAGAGGCGTGAGGTTGCTTAAATACACCATCCCACGCGTAGGTATTACATAATTAGGTCCTCTTTGGATCAAAATACTCTCACTAATATAAAAACCCTCCAAAATTACCCCTAAAACGATGCATAGACTAAAATCTTCTTAATCATACAATTATGGATCAATATACCCTCATAAATTGTACCCCCTACAAAGTGACAAATAAAAATGTAGAAAACAAAATAAACAACTACTAACTAATGAAAATAACTCCTAAACATGAAACTAAAATTTCCCAGGCCTGGAACATCATGTGGGCCCATACTCAAACAAAAACACTAGTCCAGCTCTCCTACGACGCCTCTGGTAAGTCTGAAAAGTATCCCTGGACCTGATGTCTTCATCATATTCTATCTCCCACACCCCAACGTGGGAGGAAGGAGAAGACAAGTTTCATTAAAAACCAAAAGTAATTTTTTGTTTTTTTCACCATCGAAAGCATTGGGAGCTTGGTTAAACCTGTTGCTAAGACTTCCTAAAAACATATCAAAAAAAATTTACTAGAAACTCTATTCTTGATGTGTACTAATATTCCTTTAGTAAATTGGCCATAACTTTCTCAAAATCACCTTGGAGTTTCACAATCTTGGTCTCTTTTGAAAGGTAATTGATTAACCTTTGTAAAGACACCGAAATCTAGCCAAAAGGGCTAGTAATGACTTAAAATTTTTTCACTAAAACCAAGTTATGAGATTACAACTTAAAAGAAGTATAACCTAATAAGGCTAAAATAAATAACTCTAAGTAGACCCCACATGATCACCTATGATCTTCTAATTTTTTGTTTCTCATGGATGCTCCCGCATTATTCTTCTTTGGTAGGAAAGAGTTGGACCATGAACTTGTTAAAGAAGATCTCTTTATGCTTGATCTCGAACATGGCGATAATGGCTCTATAGTTTTGAAATCAGGAACGTTCTATTTGTCGACATCTTCCATTTGTTGTACCGGCAATTGGTAAAACTTGTCACACGGAAGAAGTAAATAAGCAACTGCTTGGATGTGAAAGGACGTTTGTGCTGTATAATACTAGAGCTCATGCATAGCCTTTTCCTCTTTAAATTTGGGGCAAAGAATGCATATACGTCAACAAGAAGGGATGTCTCATGGGCAAGACGTTCATGATATAATGTTGTTATACAATACAAGAAAGATCCCTTATACAGGGTTTATGTGGTGTGGTATTTTAGGTTTAAAATTTTTGTATGACAATTTTCATTTTTTTGGGGGTCAATTTTAGGTTAATCTAGTTTCGTTTCTTGTCAGTCAGTTTAAGCGTTTTTATATTTATTTCTAAATAAAGTAGGTTTTATTTAATTTTAATGAAATTGAAATAACTATTTCTATTACTTTTCTGTAGGCCCTATTTTAGAAGGTCAAAGTTTATTCATCTGTGTTGATTTTGGTGCCATTTGAAAGGTTATTCAGTTACCTTTCTAACGAGACCAAGGTCTTGAGAATTCGATGTGATTTGGGAAAGTTATGGGCAAAATACTAATAGGGTATCACTTTTTGATGAGATTTTGGAACGCTTGGAATGTAAAGTGTATATATATATATATACTCGTAACCTGAATTTTATTAATGAATGTTGATGAATGAAAAAAGTTTATTTGGAGGCACTCGATTTATACTCATTTTCCCCTTTCTAATGATTGGAAAGTCTTAGGTGAGACTCCTAGGTTTTGGGAAATCTCTTGGTGAGAGGCCTTGGGTTATCTTGTTGGTGAGAGGCCAACCTGATGAGGATATCTTTCCATATGGCAGCCTTATGGTGTACCAGCATAGGATGAGGGTTATTGTGATCCTTTACATGGACTAAGATGGTTCTGGAGTGCATTGCTTCGATTGGGGACCGATTTGGAGGACCTTACTATTTTGGAGGCATATGGGGCCCACTTTCCTTGTTTGTGGGGCCACTTGTGTCTACTAGCATGAGTACCATGTGGTGAGATGTTATTTGTTGCTTTTATTTCAATTTATTTTAGTTTTTATAGCTTTTTATTTGAATTTATAGATACTTTTAATTGTTTAGAAGAGTTTGAGACACAATAGGTGTTGGAGTGGTGTTTGATGTGAGTTCCAGTAGTGCCAGATTGATGTAGACATAATTTGTTACATAGATTGCAGAAAACGAAGACCAAAGAATTGCTAGTTTGATCCCGGATCGAGTCAGACACCCAGTTCAATCTAGGATCAAGCCATCGCAGCGGAACGAAAATAGAAAGTTCTGTGGTGAGCAAGGAAGCTTGGATTTCATGGTGAGATCAACTTGTATGATCTCTCTATTGTTGTTTAGGGTTTAAGAGAGTGAAAATATTGTGAGAGAAGAGTGGTTTTGTGAGAGATTGAGAGAAAACTTTTTTAATCTTCCCCAAATAATGAAGTATTCTCAGCAGCTTCGTGGTTTTTTTTTTTTCTAACTTGGGATTTTCCATGTAAATCCTTGTGTTCTTATGGTGTGCTTGTAGTTTTGATTGCTTTACTTTGATTATTATTGCTTCTTCTTGTTTAGCTAGGTTGAAAGGCTTTTGTGTTAACTTCAAACAACTGGTATTAGAGCTGAAGTTTTGGAAAGTTTGTTTCAATAAGCCAATGAATGGTAGACTTCGTTTTGAGTGGGTGCAATGGCGGCACAAGCAGATGAATCCACAAAATTTGGGATTGAGAAGTTCAACAATATGAACTTTGCACTATGGAAGATGCAGATAAATGATATTCGATACCAGAAAAAATTCTATCAACCTCTTGGAGGGTAAGTAAAGAAACTCGAGGCGAAGTCAGAAGTAGATTGGACGATGCTCAACAGGAAGGCCCTTGGTACAATTACTCTCTTTATCGCCTTCGGTTGCTTTCAATATTTTCAAAGAGAAAACCATAAAAGATTTCATGGCAGCCCTTGCGTGGATGTATGAGAAGCCATCCGCATTAAATAAGGTATTCTTAATGAAGATGTTTACCATGAAAATGACTTCACAAGTCAATTAATCTGTGTAGACATCAACTTCAATGATGAAGTTAGAGCCTTATTGATCATATCTTTTTTACCAACGAGTTGGGATGACCTAGTTATGGCGGTGAGCAATTCCTCAGGTTCAGGTACTCTGAAGTTCAATGCTGTGGTGCGTATGTTACCCAATAAAGAAGTTAGCATAAAATCAACAGAAGCATCATCAAGTGGGAGTGCATTGAATGTAGAAGGGAGAGGAAGAAATACTGACAGAGGGCAAGATCGTGGGAGGTGGAAATTTAGGGGGAAATCTAAGTCAGTAAAGACGAGTGGAATGTTGAAATTGTGGAAAAAAAGGACACCTCAAGAAAGATTGTTGGGCACCGAAAAAGAAAAAAACAATGTAGCAACAAGGAGATGAAAGCTTCTGCAAATATTTAGGTGATGTTGCTGAAGACGTTTTGATTCTTGCATTAGACGAAAAGTTGGAGTCTTGGGTGTTAGACTCTGTTGCATCCTTTAATGCCACAACAAATAAAGAATGTCTCAAGAATTATGTGAAAGGGGAATATAAAAAAGTTTATCTTGGAGACAACAAGGCTTGTAATATAATTGGCAACGGAGATGTTCGGCTAAACTTACCTAATGGGCGTACACGGTTGTTGGATGGTGTGAGACAAATATCATGTTTGAAGAGGAATTTAATTTCTGTTGGTCAACTCGTAAGTTCAGGGCATACAACTACTTTCACTGGAGACATATGAAAAGTAACAAAATGTGTCTTGGTGATAGCTCGGGGAAAGAAAGAAGATACACTCTATCTGACCGGAAAGCAAGGTTCTTTGATGTAGTTGAAAAAAGTGTAAACTCTGATACATGACACTGCAGACTTGGGCATATAAACGAGAAAGGAATGAAGATTCTCTATAGCAAAGGCAAACTTTCAGGTTTGAAGGTACTAGACTTGAAATTTTGTGAAGACCGCGTTTTGTTAAAACAAAAGATGTTCAACTTTTCTAAAGTAGCAAGGACATCAAAGTTGCAAAAATTAGAATTGGTCTATACTGATATATGGGGACCAGCTCAAGTATATTCACTTGGTGGCTCTTACTACTTTGTTACTTTTAGTGATGATGCGATCAGAAAACTATGGATTTATTTCATGAAACATAAGTTTGACATATTTGACATGTTTAAGAAGTGGAGAGCTTTGGTCGAGAATGAAACATGATTAAGCCTTAAGTGCTTATGGTCTGATAATGGAGGGAAATACTGTAGTAAAGAGTTTGAAAAATTTTGAGCTTTATATGGGATCAAAAGGGAGAAGACAATATCGTGCATACAGTCAAAAAACGGTGTGGTTGAGCGGATGAAACTAAACAATTGTAGACCAAGCCAAAATCCTTAGGTTGCATGCCGGATTGTTAAATAATTTTGGACAAATGCAGTTAACACAGTTGCACATTTGATAAGCAGATGACCTTTAGTACTATTAGATGGTGGATTGCTTGAATAAGCATATACATGAAAAAAGTTAAGCCTTTCACATCTTAAAGTGTTTTGTTATATTTTTTATGTTCATGTTGATGCTGAATTGAAAAATAAGTTGTATGTAAAGTTAAATAAGTGCATTTACATTGGGTACCGGTTTTGGGACAATGAAAACCCGAAAGTCATTAGAAGTAGAGGTGGTATTCAATGAAAATACCATCTACAAAGACAAGGCAAAAGAACATCAAGGGAAGGAGTTTGTGGAACTTGAGGATGTTTCTTAAGGTGAATAACAAAGAGTTCAAGGCAATGAGATGCCAGAAGAAAACAATAGATGGAACCTCAAACATGTACTTCGGAATTAAGAAGATCTTTAAGAACACCTAGGCCAGCTCAAAAATTCTCTCATTTGTTGTATAATTTGTTGTTGACAGATGGGGGTGAACTTGAATGTTATGATGAAGCATTGGAAGTTGATGCAAAAACTAAGTGGAAACATGTCATGGAAGTGGATATGAAATCTTTGATTACAAACCAGACATGGGACTTAGTTCCACTATCTATAGAAAAGAAGGCACTGGATAACAAATGGATGTACAAGTTGAAGGGAGAGCATTTTGGGAGTAAGAGATACAATGTTAGGCTAGTTGTGAAAGGGTGTTAGTAAAGAAAAGGTGTTAAGTAATTTGAACTATTATCTCCATTTGTGAATATGACCACCATTAGAGTGGTGCTAAGCATAGTGGTGGGGGAAGATTTACACCTTGAGCAACTAGATGTGAAGACAACTTCTCTCCATGGTGACTTGGAAGAAGACATCTACATGTAGTAGCCACAAGGCTTTGAAATAAAATGTAAGGATGAAATGGTGTACAAAATCAAGAGGAGCTTATATGGGTTAAAGTAATCCCCAAGGCTATGGTACCTCAAGTTTGACAGGTTCATGTCGGAAACTGGGTATAGAAGGTGCCATGCGGACCATTATTGTTATTGCAAGAACTTTAATGACGGGTACATTATTTTACTATTGTACGTAGATGATATGCTTATGGCAGGTTTAAGCATACATGAGATAAACAATTTGAAGAAGCAGTTAAAGGAATTTGAGATGAAAGACTTTGGAGCAACTAAACAACTTCTAGGAATGAGAATCACAAGAGATAGGAAAAACCACGAGTTGAGATTGTTTTAAACAAAGTATGTTGAAAAGGTGCCTAGTATATTTAACATGCATGATGCAAAGCCAGTTAGTACCCCACTGGCTAGTCATTTTTGACTCTCAAAGGATGATTCTCCTAAGTCTGAAAAAAAGAAGGATTATATGTTTAGGGTTCCATATGCTTCAGTGGGTAGCTTGTTGTATGCCATAGTTAGTACTAAATAAGATATAGCTCAAGTATTGGGAGTTGTGAGCAAGTTCATGAGCGAACCCAGAAGGATGCATTGGGAAGTGGTTAAGTGGGTCTTAAGATACTTGAGAGGAACCATTAGCATGACTTGGAGTTTTCGAGGAGAGAAAGTACAACTATAAGGTTATGTTGATTTGGACTTGTCAGGAGATAAAGCCAAGAGGAGTACAACAGGGTATGTGTTTACCTTGGGGGATACAACAGTCAGTTGGGTGTCTCAACTACAGAAGATAATTGTGCTTTCTTTTATAGAA
>JAOXJP010226814.1:0-11416 GCA_025762735.1 Platanus orientalis | reverse complement strand
CGCCCACCCCCCTCCCAAAACACGCCTCGCTAGATACAAAAGACCATCGACGCCCAATCAAGCATCCAAGACTGAAAAGACAGCCCATGAAAAGAGGGCAACAAGGAAACCCCAAAAAACATCAAAGACAAAACATTGTCAACCACTCAAGGAAGAGAGGAAACCCATCCTTCAAAGATTCGAGCATTAGGCTCGAACCAAACACACCATAACACAGTAAACAGAACACATTTCCACATGATCTGGCCATTGAGACTGAAAGCAGAAACAGGTCCATTGTCCCACCCCTGCAAAAGCTCATCAACTGAAAAGGGAAATACCCAGCCCACCCTATACATGCTTGATTGGGACTTGGGAGAGCTACAGCCTCTACACATGCTTAATCCAAAAGGAGAAAGAAATCATCAGACAACCTTATGACATAAATTCATCAGTGAGCATGGTTTTAATTATTTTTCAATCAACATTAAGTAAAAACAATTTGATTCAAGTTAACAAAAATAAAAAAGAAAGCAACAGAAATTTGGTCAACCATCAAAATCCAAATATAAAACAAGAATTGCAAGGAAAGAGAGAAGATAACCTTTCTTAAGTGGCCGTTTTGGTTGTTCTGGTGACTCAGCAACATCTGACTTTGCTGATTCAGAGGTACTTTCAGATTCTCCAGAGACTCTCTATCAAAAATGTCACTTGAGAATAAGAACATAGAATCCAGATTTAAAGTCCATTACATTATATAGAATACAACATTCTGATATCATTCACCCCAACCTTGAAAAATATAAATAAATAAATAAAAAGAACTAGAACTGATGGATAAGGCTTAGAGCATTGTGGTAAGCACACTTGCATCAGATCTGTCACTTTTCAGTTTTGGTGAATGGTTCTTCTGAAGGTTATTTCTCTAATTCGAGAGGTCTAAGGCAAGGGGACCCCATTTCTCTATGTCTATTTAAAATGGTTACTGAGGCTTTCAGTAGGATGATTCAAAGAGCTTGTGAGGGGTACATTGCGGGATTTGATGTGGGAAGAGATGGCCTGTCCATCTGTCATCTCCAATTTGTGGACAATAAGATGATTTTCTTTGAGGCAGATGTTAGACAAGTTTGTTACTTGAGGTGTATCTTAAAATGTTTTAAAGCTGTGCTGGGGTTGAAAATTAATTTGACCAAAAGTGAAATTTTTCAAGTGGGAAAGGTCTGACATCTCCAGATTTTAACCACTATATTGGGTTGTAAAATTGACTGTCGGCATTGTATCTTGGTTTGCCTTTAGGGGCTAAGTTTAAATCTGAGTTAGTGTGGGAGCCAGTGGTGGAGATAATTATGAAAAGACTTGATTCCAGGAAGCTCCTCTATTCTCTAAAGGTGGTAGGTTGACCTTGATCAAAAGTTCTTTGGCTAGCATCCCGAACAACTTCTTCTCTGTGTTGACTATTCCTGGTTCTATTGCCTCCAAAATTGAAAAGTGTTTTAAATTTTTTTGTGGAATGATTCAATGGAATGCAGAAATTACCATCTGTTAGAGTGGAAGTCGGTTTGTTATCCCATCCAATAAGAGGGATTGGTGATTAGGAGGATTAGGAAGCATGATAAGGCCCTCTTGGGTAAATGGTTGTGGAGATTTGGTGAAGATAGGGAGAGGTTGTAGAGGAGAGTAGCTGTGGCTAGATATGGCCTTATTTCAGAGTGGAAACCTAAAGAAGTGCAGGAAGGTTTTGCTACCGGATTTTGGAGATCGATCCAAGGCAAGACTAATTTTTGGAATTTTATTCATTTTAAGCTTAGCTCCGGAGATGTCATTCGATTTTGGGAAGATTTATGGTGTGCGGATGTCCCTCTCAAGCAAGAGTTCAGAGATGTCTATAATTTGGCTTTGAATAAATCTGGGGACTATCACAACTAATTTTTTATTACTTGAGTGGGAGAGGTTGAAATCCTAGGCTGTGAAGGAATTTGATTGATTGGGAGCTTGAGGAGTTGGGAGTTGGAGAGGTTATTGAGGAGGCTTAATGGAGTCAAACCGGTCCCGAGTGAGAGTGATGGTTGGGTGTGGAGTCTGAATAAAAGAGTCTCCAATGATTATGGGTTATGCTGGAGACTACTATGGAGATGACTCATCATTGTAATAGTTGGGGTATGGGCTCTCGGGAAAGACTGTTTTGTAATTGTTTAGTGCATGATGTTCCTTGGGGTATATGGAAGGAAAGGAATCGACGGATCTTTGATGGATTAAGTAAGAGGACATTGTGAGGTTGTTGATTATATTTTAAGGGAAGTGGGCAGCTGGATTCTTAATAAAAAGGAGTTCAAATATCTCTCCATTGTTGTTTTTATGAGGAACTGGATAACTTCAATCTCCATAAACAGCCCAAAGGCAAAGCCAATTTCATTGCAGTGGACTCCTCCTCCAATTGGAGCTTTGAAGCTAAATTTTGATGGTGCATCTAAAGGAATTAAGGAAATAGAGGGCTGGGGGGAGGGGGTTTGGTTGCATCATTCATGATTCGAAGAGTCAAGTCATTGGGGTCATGTGTGGTTCTTTAGGTATATATGTGACTCCACAAAGGCTGAAACGCTTGAACTGCTTCTGGGGCTTCGAGAGCTAAAAAGAATGGGAGCGTAAGGAAGTATAGCAGAGGGAGACTTTCTCACAATTATTGGGTGGGGCAAGGGTATAAAGGAGGGATCTTAGAAATTGGGGCATTATGTAAATGAGATCCGAGATATATCTTGTTATTTGGGTATAAAGTTTGTTCATGTTCTTAATGGCAGAAAAATTGGCCCAATTGGGGGGTTGGGGTTTCTTCCTTGTTCATAGGACGTGAGTTTCCAGTGGGTTTTGAGTAGGGTCTATGTTGGCTTGTTTTTGTTGTTATTTTAGTATTTTTTGGCTGGTTTTTTCAATAAATTGTTTTCATTTATCCAAAAAATAAAAAGGTCATATTTCCTATCAAATATTTCTATCTTGGTCTTGAAAATTCCATCTATGGATCATTACCCCACAAGAGCAGTTGAGTTTTTTTTTTTTTTTTAATCGATAAGAAGAAAAGATTTCATTAAGGATCAAAAGAACAGGGATACAAAGCAGAGGATACCATGAGGGATGCCAACGTGGAAGCAAACTATAAAAATACAAAGGATACCATGAGGGATGCCAACGTGGAAGCAAACTATAAAAATACAATGCTGTCCCATTCAAGAAACCACTGGAAATCTATTGCATCCCTAAAGATGGGCAAGTGGATGAACCATCCAGCTAGCAAGTGACTGAACCATTGGAAATGTTGAGCAGCTGGGGATTCGTTTATCCTACTAAGGTCAATTTTTGTATGTGGACCACTTATCTGGATAAAATTCTTATCCTGGATCATTTAATGAGTATAGGTTGGAAGTTGGCTAATAGGTGGGGAAGCTGCATGAGCAAGGAGACGGTCATCATCTCTTCATCCATTGTCCAATGGTTTGTCAGGTTTGGCATTTCTTCTTCCTTCATCCCAATGTTTTGTGACCTCTCCCTTATTCTGTCAAGGATCTTGTCACGGGTCGTGGCTAGGTGATCTGAATGGTGCTCCTGTAATCATTTCACCCTATCTTTCCTAGGGCCATTTGTTGGGGTGTTTGGAAGTAGAAAAATAAAAGAATAATGAAGGAAAAATCTCCACTCCGAATGGTCTGATCATGTCCCTGTTTAGACTTTTATTTGATTGATTATCAGTTTCCAGGGACTTTGGCAAAAGGATTTGGGAGCCTTTTTGGGGCAATGTTGCCTAGTCTTTGTCTTGGGTTCCACTTGTTCTTATTTCTTCTTTGCTTTTATTACCAGTCCGGTGATTGTTGCTGTTTGTTTGTTCTCTATGTTCTATCATTCAAAAAAAAGCCAATGAAATGCTAACTAGACAAGTTCTTCATATCTTCTCTAACAGAAACATTTGATGGTGTACAATTGTGCATCCCTCTTTGCTCCTGTACTTTTCCCCCTCTTTGATCTTTTTCTTAACAATATTTATGTATGCTTCCCATATGCTACTGCTCCTTTAACTAATCATACTTGTGTTTCTTGCCTACAATACACAGACACTTAAAATACACGCCATGTTCTTTCCTGACTCTTCAGCTTTAAAAGAAAATTTTAAAAAATTTGTAATCAGATTGCGGAATCCGGATAATGAAACTCCTTACTACAACTGCCACCTATTATTAAAAGGTTTTTTAGTCTATATTGTTACAAAATAGAAATTATACCACTTTTTAGCTTTTTATCACTTCAGGAAATCTAGCAATAATGAAAGAGACTGTACTAAATGACAGAAACAGTTCACTCCACCGCCAAGAAGCCTTTGCTCAACAGCAACAAATTCCTCGCGGAATCAACGTATCAACTGTCTGTTAGAAATGTTTGGTTTTTCTTTTAAATTTGAATCTCAAACAAGAACTATTATACAAAGAACAATTTGCAAGATACAATTTCAGAATGCATAAAGCACAACCTATGTTCATTGTTTTAAAAATCAAAACATCTCATACGATATTGAACAAAATGTTTTGGTTTCGACAGCCACTGAAACAAAAACACGGTGTGATAGAAAAACAATGCTAAGTTTCAGTCCATTTTTCAAAACATATTGAAACGTTTCGGTCAGTTCAACAGAAGAAATTACAATCACAAGTATAAAGTTGTATTTTTTCAACCAACATGTTGACTTATGCTGACAGTCGGTCACCAAAGCTAAGGAACAAACCCTCTATTTGTCATTTAAAATAAATAAATAAATAAAACTTGACTTTATGCAACTAGACACAAACATAAGGACTCCATTTGAGTCTATTCCGATCCAAAACACTAATTGGGCTCTGAATCGATGTATCAACCCCAAAGTACCAAATTTTGAAAAAATCCCAGAAGATCTAAACAAATAAATTGTTTATACCTACATTATTTTATATGTTGCATGAATTTGCCTGATCTACACTGTGTAGGAGTCAAAATTTTTTCTGTCAATATGTAAAAAAATAATAATAATAACTTCCCAACACACCCATGCTCGGGCGGCTGCGGCATAATTCTTCCCTAGGAAAGACCCAATGTCGAATCCCTGAAGGGGGGTGAGCAGTGAGCAGTGATGTCTGCCTCCTCAGGTAGTCAAAAGGGCAGCGGGAGAAGTTTGGGGTGAGCAGTGTGCAACGAAGTTGCCTGATTGGGTTGACAACATGATGATGTAGGCCCATGTGGCCATGACCCAAAAAAATAATAATAACTTCAATAACCAAAAATATAGTAACATTGTATTAAAAAAACCAAAAACAAAAAAAAAACAAACCAAATGTGCACAATTTGGTCATATTATTTTAAAAGTGATGTGTGTGTGCCTGATCTACATTTTTTTATGGATAACGATAAAAAAAAATTATTAAGAAGAAAAAAGGATATACAAACAGAAAAACAAACCAAAACCAACAACAGACCTACAAGACAATAGAAGAAAATCAAACCACCCCTCAATAAAACCAACCAAAGAAGAAACTAACAGTTCAGTATGTGGTTGTCCTCAAAAATCCCCTGCTGTCCTACACCCCATTTTGCAAGCTTGTGAACCATTGAATTTTGGGCCCTAGGAACATGAATCAAATCAACATTTAGGATTCGAATGAGATCAATAACTTCACATATGAAATGATGAAGTCTCCAAGACCCACAAACCTTCCCGTTCCCCCAAATGACTATGGTCTTAGAGTCTCGTTCAATAACACAGTCATGCAGACCTCTTAATTTAATCATACGAAGACTCTCCAACAGCCCCATCACCTCCGCATGGTTCAAATCACATCTCCCTACAGGCCCACACTTGACCCGACTGACATTTCCTTGAAAAAAAGTCCCGCATAACAATACCATACCCAGCAAGCCCTGGATTCCAAAACGAAGCTCAATTAAAAATTGATCTTGAATCTTCTAAACAAAGGGGGAATCCAAAACTTTAACAGATCATGGCTCCTATATGAATTGAAAGAAACACAAGACACCCAATCCCACATGAAGGTATTAAAAGAATAATCCTTAAAGTCCTCCTTGACCGTAAGCCATGAACCCACTTCCCATAAAATGGAGTCGATGACTTCCCACACCGCCCTCTTCTAATCCTCAAAAACTCTCTAATTTATTTCTTCCCAAATACCCCACACAATCCCCGGGATTAAGGTTTTCAAGAATATTTCACCTCTCACCCCCTTACACCCCATCCCTAGTATGGTTTCAAAACTCAGCCGATCTCAGATCAGATCGCCCGATCCAACTCAGGATCAGCCATGACCGAGTCAATCCTAGCGTAGGGATCGGGCGATCTGGCCATGGGATCGCCCAATCACTATACTACCTTAAAAATCTCTTTTTTTATTAGAAATTGGTACAAAGAGTCCTAGAAAGGCCTCTCTCAAAGAACCTCCATTAAAGAACCATAAAAGATCCTCAAATAAGAGGTAAACCAAAAAAAAACACTCGACCCCCCTTAGATCTGATCTTATAATGAATGATCTAGACTTGGTCGCCAAATTACATATTTTCCATGTAAAAAACACCAAAATTTTCTAACAGGGGCAGCAGGGGCTAGGCCCACCAATACCACCCCCTTGGAAACCCCCGGCATAGATAGTTAGGAGGGCAAGCTCCCGCCCCCTCGCCAACCCTATAATAGAAGGGATTCAAACAAGGGTGGATCCAGCTTCACCAACCCATCAGATGGAACAACGAATCATGTATTATTTTATTTTTTATCTTTATTTATATGATATTATATATAGTTTAGCTTTTATTCATTAGATGTAATCATATTCGATGTTTGATTAAGTAAACTATAATCTTGAAATTCTACAAGCCTCGAAACTTGTTCATACATGTATGATGTACTTAACATACCTACAATTATGTTCATCATTATTTATATGTTATTATATATGGCTTGGTTTTTATGCACTAGAAGTCCAGAAGTAATCATACTAGCCGTTTGCTTATGAAATGTATAATTTTGATCTTTATATATGCTCGTAACAGTGTTTATTCATCTATGATGCACCTAACATACCTAAAATTAAAGTTTTTCATTTTAACTTTTTATAGAAAGTACTATAAGAATTTGTAGGATTTTTTTCAGATTTATTTGACAATGAATCAGTGTCAGACCGAACGATCCACACTTGGATCATCTGATCCAATGCTGGATCAACCGATGGATTGGATCAATTTTGGGCCCGAACGATCTGGGTCACCGGTCCGAGTTTTTGAACCATGCTACCCACTGAAACACCAAGTCAATAAAGGCTTTCGACATCACAAAATTGATTGATAAGGCGTCTCCATATCTTCATGGCAAAAATACAAAGAACCAAGTGGTTTCCCAACTCACCATCTTTCCCACAAGACAACACATTGAGAGTGATAGAACCATAAAAGGTTGTCTCCTCTAAAGGACATCCAAGGTATTTTTCCTGGCAAGAGTGACCAACCAAATGAAAGTCTTAACACGAGGGGGAACAATCGGATTCCAGATTTTGTGAGCAAGAAAAGCACAAGAAGAGGAACTGTCCCTGGAAAATAAATGAAAAAACAACTTAGAAAATATACCATCAGATGAAGGACTCCAAATGCTAGTATCTTGGACCTCCCTTGATACATACACCATATTTAGGTCATTCATTACCTTAGCTGGGAAAGGGACTTCCCAATCATATAGGTCTTGAGTAAAAGATAAGTTCCAAGATACTCCTACCACTCTGGGGAAACATTTCAGCAACTGACGCATTTTTTAGGGATGCAAAACGAAACAAGCAAGGATAGGTAGCACCTAAGGTGGAATTACCCCACCAAAGGTCCTTCCAATATTTGATTTTTGAACCATCTCCAAAAGTAAACCAGGTGTGGGGATAAAAGAGAGGAACAATTTGGCCAATATGTTTCAGCAGAGAATGGGAAGGCAAATAGGCTGAGTTACAGTCCCACCCATTCTCATCAGTCCCATATCTACTTAGAATGATGGATTGCCATAAGCTTCCGTTGTCCATAGGGAAATGCCATGACCACTTCCCTAAAAGAGCAATATTTTTTTTTTCTATCAACCGCCCTATACCCAAACCCCCTTGCTCCTTTGCCTTGACAACATCCTTCCATTTCACCAGATGATCATTTTTCAACAACCCCCCCTTCCCACCAAAAATCACCTTGGAACCTTTCTATCTCTTTTGTCACCATGCTTGGCATTTTAAATACATACATATAATAGACTAGAATATTAGCCAAGGAAGCCTTGATTAGAGTTATTTTTCCACCTACCTAATGATGTGTAAGATTTCTTCTAGCACACCAACGTTTTTGCAACTTTCTCCACAACCGGATCCCAGAAAGATACAGTTCTCGAATTTCCTCCCAAGGGCATTCCCAAGTAATGCAAGGGCCATCTCCCTACCTTACAACCAATAACATCAGCAAGATCTTGCAATTGGCTATCCCCCACATGAATTCCAGCCATAAATGATTTTTCCATATTAACTTTCATCCCGAAAATCATTTCAAATAATTTCAAACACAGCTCTATATTGATAACATTTCTCATCTCCACTTTGAGGAAAAGAATGATGTCATCAACAAATTGAAGATGGGACACCATAATTATATCATCCCCAACAACAAAACCTTCCCCAACATTCTCACACTTTGCAACAACAACAACAAACAGCTTTATCCCAACTATTTGGGGTCGGCTACACAAATCCTGTTCCGCCATTCCGCTCTATTTAGGACTACATCTGCCATTAAATTACAAGCTACTAGGTTTCTCCTTACTACTTCAACCCACGTCAATTTTGTCCTTCCTCTAGTCCTTCTAGCACCTTCAATTTGCATTATCTCACTCCTCCTCATTGGCACAGTCATTGATCTTCGTTGCACATGACCAAACCATCTCAATTGACTTTCCCTCATTTCATCACCTATTGGTGCTACACCTAAACTTCCACGAATGGATTCATTCCTAATTCTATTCTTTCTAGTCTTGCCACTCATCCATCTCAACATCCTCATTTCAGCCACACTCATTTATGTACGTGTTGTTTGTTGGCTGCCCAACATTCTACTTCATAAAGCATGGCTGGTCTTATAGCTGTCTTATAAAATTTTCCCTTCAATTTTAGTGGTATTCGTTTATCAGACAACACTCCAGAAGCACCTCTCCACTTCACCCATCCTGCTCTAATTCTATGGGAAGCATCATCTACAATATCTCCCTCTTTATGCATGATTGAACCAAGATAATAAAAATGGTCACTCCAAGGTATCTCTTGGTTATCAATTCTAATCATTCCCTCATTTCTACACCTATTTTGGCTAAACTTGCATTCCATAGATAATGTTTTAGTCCAGCCTATCCTAAAACCATTTGATTCTAAAACATCCCTCCATAGTTCTAACGTTCCCACACTCTGCCTTCTTTAAAATAGCATTTAACACATCGACCATAAGAGAGAAAAGGAAAGGGAAAAGCGGGTCTCCCTATCTCAACCCCCTAGAAGACTTAAAAATACATTTTGGAGTCCCATTTAGAAAAATCGAGAAGTAGGGACTCTCAACACATCTCTTTATCTAGTTAATCCATTTTTCCCCAAACCCTTTCTTTTTCAAAACCCAAAATAGGAAATCCCAATCAACTCGATCATACACCTTCTCCAAGTCTAATTTACAAACCAAACCTTCTTCCCTTGCCTTCCTCCTCATGTTTATACACCCATCGGCAATTAAAATGCTATCTGTAATCTTTCTCCTTCGAATAAAGGCATTTTGAGTACTTGCGACAACCAACCTTATCACATTCCCAAGCCTTAAAGACAATACCTTTGAAATGATTTTATATAGCTACTTACGAAACTGATGGATCTGTAGACCCCTAATTCCCTAGCTCCCTCTTTTTTGGGAATCAAACAACGAATGATAGAAGTCATGGCTTCATTTAGCCTACCTCTTGAATAAAATTTTGCAAACACTTTCGTTATGTCTCATTTGATTGTTTTCCAACATACTAAAAACAGTCTTTTGAACCTCCTCATCCTCCTCCTCCTTAAACGGCTTCTCCAACCCTTCTACTACCCCCATTGTCAGCTGAGAATCAAATAAGTTGTCAATAAAAGGCCTCCTCCCCCGATCTTTCTTATACAAATTAGAGCCAAGTCCTCAAAGTTATCCACCTCTTCCCCAACATCACCAGACTAGGAATCAAAATCTTCCTCTTCCTCCCATTTTCCACTTTATTAAAAAAGAAAATTGTCTTGCCACCCCATTCTTTAAGCCACTTGCACTTAGCTTTCTAATGCCAGAAAATCTCCTCTGCCCATGGTTCAAAAAATCGACCGATCCGGCCAACTCTGATCCTGAATCCTGGGTCTAATCGGCCTTAGCAGTGGATCGGGCCGGGTCGACGGATCGGAATCGGGATCAGTAAGGCGGGATCAGCCATATCGGCCTCAGATCGGACATATCGACTTTGGATCGGGATCGACCAATCTAAGCCAGTTTTTTATTTTTTTCTCTTTAACTTTGGATCAGCCAATCCTTTCAAGGATCGGCCGATCTAGACAAGGATCGGATCAGGATCAGCCTTGTCCGATCCCAATATTTTGATCTATGCCTCTGCCTTTAACAACCTTTCTAAGTCAGCCATAACTTCCTTCCGTCTACCAAAAAGCTTCTCAATACAATCATCCATATTCTCCATTTTGCTATCAATACTACGCAATTCATTCCAAATTTTATTTGTGTTTTCATGAATACTACCAAAGGTTGTTTTATTCCATTCCAGAAGCTTTCTCATAACAAATTGCAATTTTTTTCATAAAACAGAACTCCCCCCCACCCACCCACCTACCTACTCACCTTACATTCTTTCCACCAACTATCCCCTAAGACTTTAAAGGATGGATGTGTGGTCCACATGTTTTTTAATCTAAAAAGGCTTTGACCCATAACTTAGCACAGTAGTATTCAACAACACTGGCCAATGATTAGAAGCAACCTTCATGAGAGTCTCCTGATAATAATGAGGATAGCAATCTTCCCAATCTCCATTCACCAAAAATCTATCCAATCTACTCATCACTGAGATGTCTTAACCATTGGTCCAAGTATATTTGGCATCAGATAGGGGGTTATCCTGAAGGTCCACAAACCTTACAAATTCCCCAAAATCTCTCATACTCCTTGTAATCCTTCCACCGGTATTCTTCTCATGGACAAACCTAATCACATTAAAATCTCCACCCACCATCCAAGGACCATCCCATCTCTCCTTCAAGGCCTTAAGTTCATAGATCAAAAACTCGGGATCGGGATCGGGATCGGACCTGAGCGATCCCGATCCGATCCAGTCAAGGATCGGGCG
>JAOXJP010226813.1:0-11416 GCA_025762735.1 Platanus orientalis | reverse complement strand
GCACCAGCCTCTGAATTGCACAACTTGACTACTCCTTGGCCATTCTCCATGTGGGGAATTGATGTAGTAGGACCTATACCTCAGAAGGCCACCAATGGACATCTATACATCATTGTGGCTATCGACTACTTTACCAAATGGGTCGAAGCCGTATCTCTAGCAGTCGTCACAATGAATAACACAACCAGATTCATACAGAGAGATATCATTTGCAGATATGGTGTTCCCAGCAAAATCATCACTAACAATGCGACTAATTTTATGAGAAAAGATCTTGAACTACTGTACAAGAAGTTTAAGATTCACCACCATCGATCCTCTCCATACAGACCACATATGAACGGAGAAGTAAAGACAACCAACAATAATCTCAAGAAGATCTTACAAAAAATGACTGCTAATCACTCCAACTGGCATGAAATGCTTCCTTATGCACTTATGGCTTACAGAACTTTAATCCGCATTTCAACAGGGGAAACCCCCTATTCATTGGTCTATGGCATGGAGGCAGTCCTACCAATTGAAGTTGAAATTCCAAGTCCTCAGAGTCTTAGCCGAAGCAAAGATTTTAGAATTAGCACGGGCATAGGTTCGACATGATCAGTTGAACCTTATTGATGAGAAAAGACTACGAGCAATAAGCAATGGGCAAGCCTATCAGAGGCGCATAGCCACAACCTTCAACAAGTGGGTTAGATCCAGAGATGTCAAAGGAGACTTAGTTCTCAAAAATATCCTTCCACATGAGTAGGCACCACGGGGGTAACCTCAGCCAAATTATGAAGGACCCTTCATTGTCAAACAAAAGCTATCCAATGGGGCACTGTTATTGGGAAACATGGACGAAGAAGACTTCTCTAGATTTGTAAACTTGGACTAGGTCAAAAGGTTTTTTGCTTGATTATTGTAAACTAACTTATGCTGGAAAGCTTGAAATGAAAAGACCCTGAATGGTCATTTTGCTGAATATTTTCCTACCTATTTGTAGAGAACAAAAGAAAAGCAAAAGAAAGAAGAACCATGATCAAAAGAAGCTTACAAAGAAGAGCAAAAGAAAAGCAAAAAAAAGAAGCTTACATAAAAAACCATGATTTTCTTCAAAACATACTAGGATTTTGTAGAGAACCATGATTTTCTTCAGCACATGGGCATTTTATGTAGAACCATGATCTTCTTCAATACATGGGAATCTTATAAAGAACCATGATTCTCTTCAAAACATACAAAGGTTTTTGTACAAAACCATAATCTTCTTCAACACATGGGCGTTTATAAAGAACCATGATCTTCCTTTAGACATGAGAATTTTATAGAGAACCATGATTTTCTTCAAAGTATGAAAATCTTGCACATAACCATAATCTTCTTTAAGAAATGGGCATTTTGCAGATAACCATAATTATAAATTTGTAATCAGCCTCTAAGTCAGAGCCATTCAAATCCACATTTCTAGATCCTTTCCAATTCCTCCTACTCTAAGGTAGACCTTGAAACTATTCATTCAGCAAAGTAACTGTTCAAGCATCTTGAATACAACAACATTCTAAGCAAAAGTCAGCAATACACAAATCAAACATTCAATTAACTTGGAACAAGAACATACACCTCATCCAGTCACCTTCCAAAAAGCCCAATCCTGGTAAACAAGGGCAAAAAAGGGACAAAAACAAAAGAAATAATGCAAAGCTGAGAGTGAAAACCGGAAATGGCACTCTGACCCAGTCCTAGTAAACAGGAGCAAAAAAGGGAGCAAAATAAAGTCAACACTTAGGGTGAAAACCAGAAATGGCATCCTAAGTCAAGTCAAGTCAACTAACTCATGAGCACACATCTATAAATACCATCTTTTGGCAAAGCAAGAACAAAGACCTCAAATATAGGCCTGTAATCTCAATCTCTCAAGAAAAACATATTCAATGCCCACGACTTGCAAACCTTTCATACCTTGTCCAAACTAGGCATGACATCATTACATATAAAAATATGACCCCATGTATTCCAAAGCAATACAACAAGTCATCCTTAATGTCTAAAAACCCAGAAGGGCCTAGATCTCAAAAAAGAGTGGAAGATTTCTAGAAAATGAATTTTCAAAACTTCTTTCAAGTGCAAATGCAAAGTCTAGTCGATCCAGGCCTCAAAACTCAATCATCAGTCAATCAACATTGTCAACCATTCAAAGCATCTCTAGTGGAAAAGTCTTTTGTCTGCCTATCGACGACTTTGGGATCGAGGAGCAATTAAAATAAGTTGAGATGGGATATCACCCCCAGTAACCACTAGAGATGATACCTCATCTCTCAAAATGCCAAATAATGTGTCATTTTGTACCAATCTTAAAACAAAGATTAGTTTATCACCTGTCAAAGAAATTGAGGCATGGATCCCCAAGCAAATGAAATTGGGCCCGACCCCTGAGCAAATAAAATTAGGCTGTGGCCCCTGAGCAAAAATATTGGGACACGGTCCCAAGCAAATGAAATTGGGCCCCGGGCCTTGAACAAAAAAAATTGGGTCGTGGCCCATTTGCAATAAAATACGGGCTGCTTCCCTTAAGGAAATTGGGCCTTAGCCCCTCTACAATGAAAGACGGGCCGCCACCCTTAAGAAAATTGGGCCTTAGCCCCTCTACAATGAAAGATGGGCCATTTCCATTAAGGAAATTGGGCCTTGGCCTCTTTGCAATGAAAGACGGGCGGTTACCCTTAAGGAAATGGATCTTGGCCCCTCTATAATGAAGGATGGGCTGCCGCCCTTAGGGAAATTGGGCCTTGGCCCCTTTGCAATGAATGATGGGCTATCGCCCTTAAGAAAATTGGGCCTTTGCCCCTATAAAGAATGATGGGCCATCACCCTTAAGGAAATTGGGCCTTGGCCCCTCTGCAAATAATGACGGGCCACCGCCCCTAAGGAATTTGGGCCTTGGCCCCCTAGCAATAAATTGGGTAGGGGTAACATCGATCCCTATAAAGGTCTTCATAATTATGAAGTAACCTCGTAAATCTCCCAACATGAATCAATAAGCACATGAAGTATGAAGTCCACTCTGTCGGCAAGGCACTCCTGTAATAAGTTATCACCTTTAGCAAAGTCTATTCCTATGGTAAGCACTTGAAACTTGAAGACAGCTCTGATGGCAAAGCACTCTAGTGACAAGTTATCACCCTTAACAACGTCCATTCTTATGGCAAGCACTTGAAACTTGAATCCTGCTCTGTTGGCAAAGTACTCTAGCAACAAGTTATCACCTTCAACAAAGTCCATTCCTATGGCAAGCACTTGAAATCTAAAGACCGCTCCATCGGTAAAGCTAATCAATGATAAGTCATCACCCTCAACAAAAGCTCATTCTTATAGCAAGCACTAGAATATTAAAGATCGCTGCATCGACAAAACAACTCTCAGAAAAAAGTTCATTCTTATGGCAAGCATCTAAAGCCCACTCCGTCGGCAAAGCAATTACAGTCAAGTCCACCCATATGGCAATATATGATCTAAAATGATGCATCAATCATTTTTTACCTTGAGACCAAGCAACGTAAAGGTTCAGTGGGGACTCTCCCTCACATAAATAGCCAAATTTCCACATCACAGATTGTCTATCGGGCATAGGCAAATGTCGATCATCATTCCATCACCTACTTAACATGACAAAACATGAATACATAGCACCAATCCTCGTGATCTCCATGGCTTTTGGAGTTAAACCCAAAAAACTTCCTGATGTGCTCTACTCAAGCCACCGCAGGTTCGGTGAGAAACTCTAGGTTATCTCACCAGAAATGGCTGGAACCGTGATAGATTGCCTATCGAGCATAGGCAAGTGTCAACATCATGCTATAGTTTATATATCATGACAACCACCTTTGGAAATTGGTTGAAACAAGCATGTAGCACTAATCCCTCGTGATCTCCATGGCTTTAGGAGTTTAGCCCAAAAACTTCCTGATATGCTCAGCTCAGGCCACCGCAGGTTTGGTGAGGGACTCTAGGTTACCTCAACAGAAATGGCCAAATCGTTGACATAGCAGACTATCTACCCGAGTATAGATAGATGTTGATATCGATCCATAGCCTATATACCATGACAATCATCTTTGGAAATTGATTGAAACAGATATATAACACTAATTCTTCGTAATCTCCATGGCTTTCGGAGTAAGCCTAAAAACCTCTTGACATACCTCGACCAGGCCGCATAGGTTCACTAAGTCGTGTTAGTCCCCGACTTTGTAGAAAGGCCTTCATAGATAAACCGCCTATCCGGGGTGTAGGTAGGCATCATCACTTCATAGCCTACGCATTATGCCAACCATGTTTGTAGATTGGATGGTTAAAAAAAAAAATATAGCATCAGTTTCTCGAGATCCTATGGCTATCGAAACAAGCCCAAAAAGTTTCCCACAAGCCTTGTCGGCAATCCCTGAACCATGAACAAATTGCCGCATAACATACTGGTTATTTGGACATAGCTGAATGCTACACTTTGATTCATAGCCTATGTATTTTCTTAGTGTTAGTTAATACCATTAGGGATTTATGTATAATACATATCATTGGGTTCCTTGTTATCACAACCTCCACAGCTTTCGGAGAGAGCGCAACAACATCTCCAGTCTCGGCCGGTCCTCTACCTACCCTCTGTCGAAGTCGGGACAATTGTAAGGTATGACCAATTTGTGATGTCTATTTATAAGGATGTAAATACGCATCACAATTCGATCCATAAAGTATGTGAAATTCCTAAGGCCATAGCTGGACTGCTATCATGCTTGAAGAATCCTCCTCACAGCAAATGGGTTACTTATGAGAAAAACCAACCATTGCTTCTTGGGAAAGAGCTCATAACATTTCTCTGCATGTCCAACCAAGCCACCCTTCCAGTTCAAATTTTGGCACAGCCCAGCCCATACTTTTGAATGGCTTACCTGCATCGGCCATTCCAGTTAATACTTTATCTGTCGCATAATTTACTAACGGCCACCCTGTGACATTTGCTTGGCATCGGACAATGAGCAATGCCACACTTCGGTCCATCAAGTCTATGGAATGTTAGCTTCTAGCCATAATGTTTTGCTATTCATAGTCTAATAAATTATCAAGCTTGAGTAGTACTTCTATAGCATGGGTTACTAGTGAGAAAAAATCCTTCCATGGCTTCTCGGAAAAGTGCGTATCAACATTTCTCTGTAAGTTTTGACGGTTACTGCTTAATAGACTGACCTATTGGCACCAACCTTAGTGATGCTTGTTTATTGGGACATAAGAAATGTGTTGCATTCACCTTCAAACGTTGTGTGTTATACCTGCTTTAGCAAAGACTGGGTTGCTATCACCCGAGCAAGGCACAACACTCGATCCTATTGGATTCTGCCCCAGCTTTCGGAGGGAGTCATATAAATTCTCCCTTGCACGTCCCCCCACCCTGACAATATTTAAGTGGGATAAAAATATTGTCATGGATTAATCCATAGCCTATGTAGCCATTGCTTTATGGATGCGTAGCACTGACCCTCCAAGGTCCCTTAGCTTTTTTAGAGAGAGCTTCCAAAATCTCTCCGTGAGTCCCATAAAATACAACATTTGCCCAAGTGGGACAAAGGTAATGTTGTAGATCTATCCTACAATCTATTATGACCGATGTAAAGCCACACGTGTCTCCGGGAATGATACTTAGTGCATATGTTCCATGATTGATGTAAAACTGAGCAGTGTTCAATTATGACTACATATATTTTCCATAGCTTTTCTAGGGAGAGCTTCACTAACATCCCTCATTGAGTCTCATTAAAACTCTTAAGGACAATCACAAAAAGACGTTCAAGCAATCAACTTCACAAATGAATCAATGATAATACAACACAGCAAATGAAAAATATGTCAACATGCAAACTTCATAAGCAACTACCAAAGAATTCATACAAGTTAAATCCATTAAGCTAGCTAGAAGCAAATACAAGTACACAAGTCATCTGAATGGTTCGTGTGTTTACAACCTTTGCATGACCAGTTTTCCGCAATGTTTTCAAGCCGTTGCACTCGATGTCGATGACTTACATGTCTCCTGATGTAGCGCATATGCTAATAGTAAACCCCAAGGAGTCAGAGAAAATGTAGATTACTTGCATATAACTCACAAATAGCCTATGTTTCAAAACCAAGAAAGTCCTTCTATCGGTGAAGACCCAATTTTGAAAATCAGAACGAAGGAATTTATAAAACACCGAAAGAGCCTACTTTCAACCTGAGAAGGCATTTCAAAAGAAAAACTTATTTTTAAACCTTGATCCAAAGTCGAGGACAAATTCAACCCATCACTACTTTCAAGCCAAAACTATCCTACATTGCAAAAACCACACACCCAATATTCGAGAATTACATGCAAGAAAGAAACATGGTCTCTCCTAAGTCAGAATTAGGGCACTTCCTTCTTTGCTATATGCGGCAAAGCCATACATACCAAAGGGGGGCATCTGTCAACACCCAAATTTTGACTCGGGTCATGTATAGCATAAGGACAACATAACAACATTTAGGCATCAAGACTTTAAGCACCAATGGTTTAGGAAGAATGAACCTGGACTCTAAGAGGATAGGCATTCCCAAAGAAGTCTTTCTAGATACTCCAGTCGCAATGAACCAGTCAAAACGCCCGATTGCAACCCAAAATGCACCATTTCAAGACAAATCTTAATCTCTCACCAAATCATCAATAGGACTTTGAGGGTCTACATGCAAGAACCCACTCATGTTGTTTGTAATTTTCCCAACCTTTATAAGCCTTTCATCAGTAAAGCATCATAGGTGGAAAAATTACCATTTTACCTTTCTGCCTTTAGAGGCCCATAATCCACTATCTATCATTCTGATCACTGAATTTCTCTTGTCTATATAAGCCTTCCTTCCATGAAGCATCACAGACAAAAAAAACCCTCATTTTCACATTTTTTGACCCGCGAGTGAAATATTACCATTTTCCCCTTTTCACCTCTAAGGATTCACCCCTCGACCCTCAAAGGATCCTTGGAACCTCTCCCATTGTTAGAATGGTGTAATTTCAGACCCTATGCACCACTATTTCTCCCAACTTCAAGAAACTCATCATAGAGTCAACCCTCATCAAGGTTGACAACAGTCAACTTCTCAACTTTGGTCAACCCTAAAGTGACCATTGGAAGAACTTTCAAAGGTCCATCCGATCTCTAGATTTGAAAAGTCAATGATCATACCTCACCCCTAACCTTAGCCTAAAATCTCTTAGTATAGGAAAAGGTCTTCGATATCTTGAATCTGGGAAAAATCTCAAATCTTCCCCAAAAAATCAAAAGGCCATCCTAATCCCATTCCACTCGTACGGAGCAGGCATGTTCCCCAGTTATCCAAATTGGGATTAGTTGGTATCTATCTCTCCAGAATTATGAAACCTTCAAAAAATTGTCTAAGGTACATGAGCTTTCGTGAAACTTATCAAAGTGGATTCCCTCAATTACGCCAAAAGAAATAGCAATTTCGTACCAAGAATCGGGTAATCAGTTGGCTCTTGGGAGATCGCCCAAAACTCAGAAATTCAGTTTGTCAGTGGCCATATCCTCATAATTCCAATACCTTCAAAGTATTAAATTCTCACAGGATTATGAGATCCCTACATCCCACACCATCACTTTTCGTTCAAAGCAGAACAAGCCATTTTGACCATATTTAACACAAAATTCTCTCAAAGATTCTCCCAAACCCAGAATGGGGTAAGGTCAGGCTCATTTTTTGGTCTCTACCCTATCTTCAAAAGACCATATCATAAGTTGGTACATTGAAGGGAGTTTGACAGCTCATTTTCCCTGACCTTCAGGTGACTATAGAAACCCAATTTTGACGAATGACCCCACTTTGTAAGCCTCCCGACAATTGCCCGAGAACCCAATGATCAGTCAGTCAGTTTCTGTAGTCCTGTTATCCCTCAAGCTTCAAAACCTCCAAGCATAACTCAAAGCAGAGATCCGTAACCAATATAGGAGAAGTTCCCATCAAAGATTCCTGTATGACTAAATAGGTATTTTTGGAGTAGTTTTCAACTCAAGTAGCGTAATTCAGCATGGTCAGAGGTTCACCTGAACCAAGGATCATCTTTCACTAGATAATTTCTAAGATCAATTTTACCTCATTGCCCTTCTGAAGTGTATCCGTGAGCTTTTCAAGATAGAAAAACCCTGATTTTACCCCCTTACCTTTATCGTAATTTGGTTCCGACTGATCTATTGTGACCAGAGAATCCAAGACTTCAAAACCAAACACTGAGTTCACCAATTCCAAGCCCGAGAGCCATGGAAAAGATTCACACAGTGAAGGTATGAAAAATCGAAAAATAATCGTTACACCTTAGTGAGCTAAAGCCTTAAGGCATTTAGCTCATTAATGGAATTAAGGCATTCACACTTTAAGGCTAAGTTGCCAACCCTTGGATGGGCATTTTCTCTACTGCACCCTCACCCCTCACCCTTAGATCTAGGAGCTGAATTTCACATCCCTAAGGTCCAACTCATGTCCCTCCAAATGGTACCTTGATACCCCACCCTTGTTACTTGCAACTTACCTACACCTATCAAATGGCATCTAAACCTACCCCCCCTTTTCCACCTAACCAATGCATGTAAACCAACACTCTCTCATCCTCACCCTCTATTTGGTTAGCCCAAACCAATCCTAACCCTCCATCTATTCAAGACACTTGTCTAAGCTCCTTAGCACAAGTGTCACCCATGCACCTCATATTGAATGTGAGTCCTCCACCTCACTTTAGATAAACACATCTCCACCCTACACCTAGCAAACCCTAGGATTGATCTCAGCCCTACACCACATCAAATTTGGGGCTATAAATAGCCCCAAATTCGTGATACCTAGGGTTGGCTACAAAAAACCCTAAATCCCTAAGAAAAGGAGGAGGAAGAAGAAAGTGTGGAATTTCCCCAATCCAAGGTAAGGTAAGCCTAAACTCAGTTTAGATGCATCATCTTCATTCAATGTATGTCAATTAGCATGCTGTTATACTGTCCATTTCATGCTAGAGCATTGCTTTGACTTGGGTACATAGTAGAGGCACAAGTGCCTCTACTTGCTCTTGTTTTTTTTTATACCAATTTTAGTGATGATTTTCATATGATTTTTGTAGAGGGTTTCTTGAGCCCAAATTTTACTATGATAGACTAGACATATGTATGATGTTTTACATTTAATTTCATGAATTTAGGAGCTGTGGAAGGCCTTGGTATAACCCTCCAAACAGACCCAAAAATTGGGTCATTTGAGGCCTAGTTTTGATAAATATTTGTTAATTTTTGTTTGGATTCTCTATATATGATCTGAAGTTCAATTTTTTATATGATGTTCATATGTATCTCCTCTACTACCATGCTTAATTTCATGACTTTTACAAAACTCTAAGGGCTCCAAAACCAAGAAATCTAGTTGCTAGATTTTCTCCCAGTAACTAACGCTTGTTTTTTAGTGAATTAAAAAACAGGTGTTGAATAAATAGGCGTCAGGAGAACAATCAGGCGTTGAGATCTAGGACCCACCCCAGGGACCCTTGATTCTTCTCCAGCCCTATCCCATGGCATATATGCCCTTTGAGAGTCATTCCTGTGCACAAATACTTCTGTGGGCCCTCATTTCTAGCCTAATGCTTGAATTTAAAAACAAGCATTGGATGGAAATTCAGGCGTTGGAATGACTTTTAGGTGTTAAGCCTGGGCCTTAAAAATCATTCTTTTTCAAAAAATCATCTAAGTATGAGTCAACCCTAGGACTAGTATCAAGACCCAGGAGTGGCCCCACCCCTCTGGGTCCCACTGTGGTGGCCCAAAAATCTAAGTTGGCTACTGATTCAGTACCCTAAGCCAGTTTATCCTTGAATTAAAATTTAGGCATTGAACAATCAAGTGTTAGACCAAAAAATAGGCATTAGGCCTTTGACAGATGACTGCATGACCCACTTTGGGAGATCATATCTCCACGTGGCCTGTACCTAGGACCTATAGGGTAATAGAGTGTAAACCTAGAACATTTTCCCTTCTTTAAACCATGGGTATCATGGTGCTAGGACCCACTAAACCACCTTAAAATATTACACCAAGGTGTTAACCTGATCAGATTTCCCAACACCTGTTTTTCACCCTGAATTAAATTCAGGCGTTGGAAAAACAAGCGTTGAGATAAAAAACAGGCGTTAGGCCTAAAAACTAGGGAAATTAATTCCTTCCCTTTTTCTTCCCCTTCTTTTAGGGTTAACACATAACTCTAAGAAGTCAATCAGCAAGCCATTTAGAGGGGTACATCATCCCTCTAAAGACCTAACCCATGAGGGGTCTCCTATATCTAGTATAGGACAAATTTAAAGATAATTTTTGGATTGTTCATAAGCCAACACCTATTTTTCACCCTGAATTAAATTTAGGCATTGTAAAAATAGGCGTTGAGGGCAAAAACAGGCTTTAGGCCTGAGAGAAATTCAACAAATCTTTAATTCAAATTAAACAAAGTTTAGACATTCCAATTCAGATTTAGCAAAGCATAGACACAGACGTAGAATTAAAACTCATATGAATGGGAGAAGCCGCCCTAAAAAGTTGGGTATTTGGGGTGCTTAACACCTTCCCCAAGTGCAACCAAACAACTTACCCTAAATCTTAGGAACTCAGACCAGCATCAGGAGTAATCCCTAGACTTTCGAGTCTAGACTCTTCCTTTTCTTTGAAGAGGATGATCGACGTCCAACTCTATCGGTTAATCCCGAGTTGGTGGCGACTCTCAGAAAAGCCTGACCCTCTTGTAAAAGGGTTAGCAACCTTTCACACACCGACATCACCCATCAAAGAATGGGCCTAAAAACCACTGACGGGCCGGGGAATCTGAAGCCCTCCCGAATGCCGATGTCCACAACATGTATATGATATTTAATTTTTTGAATCCCTTTCTTAAAACAACAATTGTTTGTCAACTTGTCATCATAAGTGATTCTTTCCTCTTGCTCCCTAAATCACATATTAAATCAATGGAATAACCCAACAACCAAAAAGAAAGACCATGGGTCAGTTGTTCTATCGAGATGAACAGTCGTGCAAGCCTAACACTAAAAATCTATCCTAAAGGGGGGGTGAATCGGATTTGTCGTACTCTTTTTAATTAACTTAATTTTCTGTGGTTTATTTTACAATCCTTGTTAGTTAATTTGGTACTATATTGATTCAAGTCCCTATTATCAATTTTGTCAATTTACTCTTAATTGGTAATGCACATAATAAAAGTAATTACATCAATCACACAAACAAAAGATAAAACAAATATACACAACCACAACACAGAAGTTTATAGTGGTTCAGCACTAAGGCCTACGTCCACTCCTAAAGCTCAATCCAGAGCT
>JAOXJP010226812.1:0-11417 GCA_025762735.1 Platanus orientalis | reverse complement strand
ATGGTCAAAAGCTCAAATGTACTACCATTTAATTGTTTTAACTCAAAAGAGTTGCACTTAGTCTTAGGCACTTGATGAGGTGAAGAAACCAAGTTATGTGGAAGATCTAATTGGAAGGAGACACCCTCCACTTGCACCTTCCATTCTAGAGATACCATCATTATACTTAAGGTTTTGACCAAGTGGAACCAAAAAGCCCTTGTTGTTCTGGTAAGAGATTGATTGGACAGAAGACGCCCAACAAAGGATAATCACTTATCAATTATGCTAAGACATAGCAGCTTCTCTTTACTAATGGTGGTTTTGATTATAGTTGGTGTAAATAGATAAAATCTAGAATTTTAGGCTTTTCAGCTTTACATACCATCGTTTGCTTTTCAACAAAGTAGAAGCTAAGCTAGCAACACTTATGTGGGACACGAAGGGGAAGCATCTAATGTCAACTTGCTCGCAAGTAGTGGTTGCTGCTTACGCTCTAGACTGGGATGATGAGATCTATAATGCACTTGGTGGTTGGTGATATTCCTCTCTTCCACAACATAAAGGCTTTCATTGCTCATGAGAGAAGCTGTCGGCTGTTAGACTTCTCCCATACAATGCCAGGATCTTGGGACCAGAGACATGGTATCTACCAAACAAAGTTCATCTACTGTCGAAGAGATGTGACCATTGGATATGGTATCGTCCCCCTATACACGTGCACAACTTAACATGTGTTAGTGTACAATTGGGCCGCTTCAGCATGATTAGGTGATTGAAAGACAATGCCATTGACAAGCATAATCATTATTGATAAGGATTAATTCTTACAATCATCTCATCTTGAGTTACCAATTAAGTATGAGAGAGAAAGGGAAAGAGATCTTTATTGGTAAGTTACATAATTAGGAAATTTATAGGAATTTTTTATACTTTTGAAAGGATTTGCCACACCCAAAACAGTATGCTCCTTCATGTCCTCGTACCACAAGCAGACACGTGATGGTCTTTTGAATTTGGTGCCACTTTTTAAATAGGGAGCAAATGTTCGTTCAACACTTTTTTTTTTAATGGTTTTAACCCTATAAGCCCTATTTTATGGGTACCTATTTTTTCATTTGAAAACCGTTTTATATAGTTGTAACCCTATTGTTGGTATCATCTTAAAAATCTGCCTATAGACGAAAGACACATATATTTTAATGGATTTAAAAATAGAGTCATAAATTGGGACATGTGCAAAAGCCAATGTTAAGACATATATCACGAAACTGATATGCAATAAAGGTGGATCACCATTTGCACGAAACAGGTCAAGCAAGACCACTACGCACCCCATAACGGGCATTTGCCGTAATATAGGAGAATGACTATGGTAACGAAGAAGAGTGGAAAGTGGAAGAAACCACCCAACGACTTGAGAAAGGAGTTACAACTACTGTAACTGTTTGGTTCGGTATAAATAGGCGAGAAGAAGAAGAAATGATCTCTAACATCAACAATTTTATTTCTATCTTAGGATCCAGTAGGAGTAAGTCTATCTTACGAGTAGGAGCAATTTAACTTTGTTTATAATTCGGCTCGAAAGGATTCAACTTGGTTTATTCCTTAGATTTATCATCCACTTATTCAACATTGAGTATCACGGCTCTTCAGAAGAGACTGGTGCTTCTTAGAGTTGAACGAAACATTTGTATTGTGTTATCCTTTGTTGTATCAACAAAGTTGGTTCCACTTTTCTCATCTCTTCCTTTTTGAAGTCTGTGAAAAGTCCTCTTTGTTGAGGCATGTACCAAACATGTTCCGGTCACCCAGGTTACCCATACCTAGAACCACATGAGGAAGAAGTGATTTTTCTCACCAACACAGAGATTGACAACCACAGTGGAAGTTCACTTCGAAGGGGAGCAAGATTCAATGCCCCGAAAAATCAAAGTGATCCTATTTATGGGAAGTTTAGTTGTAGAAAAACCCTAGAATCTGATGGCAGGTGTGATGCATACGACTACTTGGTCAAGGTAATTGTTGCAACTTTCTGTTTTATGGTTGAATAAGGTCAACCTGAGATAAGGCTAGGGCATAACACCTGAGAATGGCTTAAAGAAAGAAGGTTCAACTGCTTTATACCTGAAACCTTGAAAAGATTCGAGGGGCAAGGTCGAGTAGTGGTTCATCTCAATGATCAACGACTAGGAATCCCGATGGGAAACCTGTATGGAAAGGCTCAACAACAGCCAAGTGGCTATGAGGAACAATTTCCACTCGGCCACATCGAGTCCAATCAAATCATAAATTTACCATGTCGAGAAAATTTGAAGGGATACCTATGTCCTGGGGAAGACTCAAGAAACTTCTTGACAAATGGTAAAGATCTCGACAATGTGGGCTCCCTAAAAAAAAAGCTCAACCATTGAAAAGTGTAAGTTACGCATCTCAAGGGAATCCCTTGAGTTAATATGATTCTTATCGATAACCGTGTGAGAACATAGACTAGAAAGACAGGCACCTTTATACAAGCAAATTTTTTTGTCTCAATATCACAAAAGAGGACTTGAGCCCCTAGTTCAACCAAGTGATGATCAAGGCATGAGGTTGATACTAGGTCAATGTACTAGAAATGAAACAAAGAGGCGATCGCACGAGACATGTGCAAACCTTGAGACAAGCAGATAAGGGACCATGTGGAAAGTTAGTAAGTGGGAAAAGTTAGTCTCCTACTAAATGCAACACCACTGAGCTCAACACCGGCCATCGGGGAATTAAGAAGCCAACAGTTGAGAGTCAATCGATTCCTTGTGATGGGAAAAAAGAGGCAGAGCCTCCTAATGGATTGGTCAACATTGACCCAATCATGATCAAAGAAGTAATAGAAAGAAAAGTAAAAAAGGAGGGCGAACTGGCATGTGCAACAACAACCCAAGAAAAAGAAAACAAAGTTAATCCCACCCCAATAAGGGTAGGTATTAATATGGTCATGATTAGTGAAGTGACCATTGAGGGTTATAGAGCCACCATCAAGCACAAAGGCTATCTAGATACATGACGGCGGCTAGTTACTACGGTCTTGAAGCCACTAAGCGTTGACATAGTATGGGATAAACAAACAATTTCACCTCAGGGAGAAAACGATCATCATGATGCATGTTATCTAGAAATAGAGTATTGAGACAAAAGAATGTTTGATCAAGATGTCAAAGTCTTTACAATAACTAAGGCTAAACGAGGCCAGTACAATAATGATCGACAAAAAACAAATTCTTTACCAAGGATAAAGACCAACTAAAGGAAATAACTTAGAGTTGGGGAAGACTAAGAGTCCAAAGGGCAATGGAAGAGTATACACTCTAAACCTAAAAATATGCCTTTGAAGGCCACAACCTCTTCGTTTAGTGAGAAAGAAGTCGGTGTTGAAAAGTTATATGCTCAAGAAGGATTTTCCTTAGGAGGTCTTGCAATAACAAAATCCAACAATCTTGGCATATCATTTTGGGGACTTAAAATGGCTCATCAAGATAATTTGAGTCACATCGAGGGTCAAGTTCTAAGAAAAGACAGACCCAACAGTACACCTTGAGGGACAATATTGACTTCAAAAGCAAAAACCTTAGGCGTAACAGAATGACCGTCCACTCAGGGAAGGTCAATCCAATAAGACAAAGCTTTCGATGAGGATATTCTTCAATTCGCACATACCAGAGAATGATTTAATGGTGAGATTCTAAAGCAGTGCAAACCTTTATATCAAAAGAAAGGGAGTGTTCAAGGACAAAAATGTCATATACCAATTGATATAAGTTAAGCACCATGGTTTATATAAGGACACAAAATATCTTATAATAAAAGATTTTAATGTGACTAATTATAATAAAAAAATTATGGGTAAAAATGTCCAAACCAAAAATTTCATTATATGTATAATTCAAAAGTTACAAAAACTCTTCTTGAGACAAACAATGTCTAAGGGCAAAAATGTTATAAGTTAATGAAATAATGTAAACATAAAGGCTCAAATTGAGACCATACATCGTTTCTTGAAATTTAGCATGGCCTAAACATAGTTAAGATAGGGCACCGAGGTTGGCGATTGACAAAAGTAGATCGTAAACTTTAGCAGAAACTGTTCAACCAGTACATCGCCAAGAACCAAGGAAACATAAACGAGGTATCTCTTTTATATCTCTTGAGGTCACCTCAAGAGTTGCCTAGAACAACGGTTCCAAGTTGAAGGAGCAAAAAAAATGTGCAAATTAGTGTGCATCTCCAGATGTGTGCTCTTTTCCAAAACAGTTGCGTGTGTAAAAGAGTAAACTATGTGTAGAGGGGGACTCTATCTCCAAAGCTATGGATGACACCATCTCCCAATCTGTAAAGTACTCTTCCGTGATCTAAGAAATACCCTAGGATTATCTGGTGAATCCATGTATTCTTCTATCTCCTTGAAATAAGGAGACCTAAGATGAAATGACCATCCTTCAGCTATGGGGTAGTAGTTCGAATGAGGGACATGGCGTGAGAAGTTAATATCAAACATTCTTATGAACGAGCGAATCTGGGTACTAGGTATAGGCTAGGAAGGGAAACTACTCCATTTAACAAAGCTTGAAGCCACTCTAGAGTATCGAGTCTCACCAACAAGGTTGAAAAAAAAGGTAAGATGCAATCATAGTTAAAAGGGTTGAGCATAAAATGATGCTCAAGGTTGATATTTATAAACCCACAGAGGAAAGGGATATTAGAAAGTAATGAAGATAGTTTGATTTACCACGCAAAAGCCGTCGTTCGTTCTGCTCAAGGTCATCGAAAAATTGGGCGATTTTTAGAAGAAGTTAGTAATATAGGAAATTTTATCTTAAAAAAGACATCATTTGGGATTACCTAATCAAATCATTTACATCCTCAAGCGTAGATTACTAAAAATAATCAATACAGTTTAGGGACATGAACCCAAAACGCTAGAAGAATGTCACACATATCTAGTTAAGATCTTAACTAGACACGTGTGGGGGGGGCATTTGTTGACACCATCTTAAAAATTTGTCTATAGACAGAAGACAAGTAGATTTTAATAGATTTAGAAATAGAGCCATAAATTGGGACATGTGTTAAAGTCAACATTAAGACACATGTCATGATAACTGATATGCAATAAAAGTGGATCACCATTTGCATAAAGCAGACCAGGCAAGACCACTACACACCCCATAACGGGCAACTACCGCAACATAGGAGAGTAGGTATGGTAACGAAGATGAGTGAAAAGTGGAAGAAATCGCCTAATGGCTTGATGAAAGAGTTACAACTATTGTAACTATTTGGCTTGGTATAAATAGGCGAAAAGAAGAAGGAGAAGAAGAGATCTCTAACATCAACATCAAATTTTATTTCTATCTTAAGAGTACCCATCTTAGGAGTATGAATAATTTAACTTAATCTGTAATTCGGCTCGAGAGGATTGAACATGGTTCATTCCTTAGGTTCTATCATCTACTTGTTAAACATTGAGTAACACAACTCTTCCGAAACGACTAGTGCTTCTTGGAGTTGAACAAGACGTTTGTATTGTGTTATCCATTGTTGTATCAGCAACATTGGTTCCACTTTTCTCATCTCTTCCCTTTTGAAGTCTGTGAAAAATCTTCTTTGTTGAGGCATATATCGAACCCATTCCAATCACCCGGATTATCCATACCTAGAACCATATGAAGAAGAAGCGATTTTTCCCACCAATACCTATACACCTCACCTTTTGTGTATAGAAACACGGGAGATATACTATTTTTGGTGTAGTAGATCCTTTCCCTTTTAAGTTTTACCTCAAGTTCAAATCTTAGTGAGAGAATAAGTTAATTTTATACAAAATAACCAACCAAAAAATAGCTCATACGACATTAACCCATGACCTCTCTCTTGGGGAGGTGATGCTACAAACACCTAAGCAAGAGGACATTGGCCTTTAAAACCTTACATTGTGTAATACATTTGAATAAGTTTCTTGATGAAATATTTGACAAGAAAATTTATATTTTTAAAATGTTATATGATAAGAAATTTCATAGGAACTGTAATGTCTTTGCATAAACTTTTAATTTTTTGCAAGTGTTCAAATCTTAGTTATCTTTTTTTTAAATGACCAAACGTAATTGGGTTATTATGTCTTCTCTATAGGAGAAAGTCAGAGATTATGTGAAAGCATGCACGGTCTTACAATTATTGGAGACACAAAAAATTGATATAATAAAAGAACAATCACAAATAAGCACAAAATATGCGTGGTCCACCCATAATATTGTATCCAATAACATCCATAGGCAGAGGCAACCATAATTCCTTATACTAAACAAAGAGATTACAATGACCATCCGATCACACACACTCTTTAACAAGAATCATACTCTCACAAAAAGCCATTCTCTCCCTTTATCCCTATGAAAAATGCTCCTTCAAACCCTTACACTGATGAAATACCCATAACACCAACCTATATACATATTTATGATACCTAAATAATCGTACTTGACTATTTCACAAGAGAACCCACAAAGAGCTTGATATATCTAGAGAGCGATAATTATTATGATGTTAGTAAAGGTGATAAATAACATATGTCTCACATTTTGATGCATTTTGACTTCTCTTACATATGCATCACATATATGGACCTATATGCATTCATGCATATATATCATATAAGGACGTACACGCCCATGTGCATATTGCTTGTTTGTTTCATATATTCACATGTTTTTTCCCCTTTATCATATATGGGGAAATAAAATAAAGATAGAAAGAAAAAAAAAACATAAAATTAGAACTTATCTTCTTATGCCACATTTCCATAGCATTCCAAGAGCCTCGCAAGTGATGCATACATCATCACCACTTGAAATGAACTAGGCACATAAAAGAAAAGAAAGTGATCTAATATCAAAATAAGGAAGGCTGTTTTAACTTTGTTGGACATGGTGCGTGCTCACTTGAATATGGGGGTGGGTGTGAGCTTAGGGTTTGGGCTCTGGGGTCATCAAACAGACACCCACAAAACATGGACCAAAAGACATGAAATGTTGGTGACATATACTGTTTATTAGTCCTTTCCACTACTATTTGCAAATGGGTTAATCTGTTGTGCAACTATTATGGACGGAAATCAGCATTCATAGAGTCCAAATCCTCTCCTGTCCGATTAAATCTTGTTAACGTCTTGCCTACTCTGGAGTGCAGCATGTGGTGAAAAAAATTAAATAAAACACACGAAATGGGTCATTCATGTGTTTGAATTTTTTCGCGTTGCTCTCCAAAATAGGCAAGACATTAATAAGACTTTAAGCAGACAGGAGAGGATCCTGAGTGGCATTGCCGATCTTGTAACATGACCAACTAAGTACTTCTAAGTCCAAAATCAACTAGTTAAATTATTCCATTCTATTACTATTGCATTAATATCAAAACCGGGATATCTTTAATTGCGACCTATTGAGTGGTGGGTTCTGATCCTTCCTTGTGTTCAATGTATTCTGAAAATGTACTTAAACAGATATTTCCTGTCGATAATAATTCAACTCAAGATTATCCGAATCTAAGGAAACAAAGCAAAAAAAAAAAAAAAAAAGGAAAAGAAGAAGTATCATCCCTTGATAAAAATGTCAGCAAATTAACAGTGTTGTAAGAACTGAAAATCAATAAGAAAATTAAGTTGTGGTTTCAATTTCATTAACAATCATGTGGTAAATTGTAAACCACATAGCTAAACATGCTTCATGGTCGATTGAGTGGTCCATCTCAAATTATCAGGATAAATTCGAGGGCCTACAGTTCCTTGGATTGGCAGTTCAACCATCCTATAAAGATGGGTCGTTTTCTGGGTTTCATTATTAATATGATGAGCTTGGCCTCTAGTCCAGTCCACATCATTTGATATTTCTCTTGCAAGCAAGTACCAAAATCTGGTATAGCCGTCCTTATACCCATTAAAGTAGATGGCGTTTCTACAACTTGAGAGCCCTTGAATTGTGATTGAGAATATGATTCCTTTGCTAGATTTTTTTTTTGATGAATTGACTCCTTTGCTAGTTACTACTACTCTATTCCATAACTTCACAGTGATGAGCAAATTAAGTAAAGACGGTGTGCCCATCCATAACCCCCTTTCCATATTAATGTTGAGTACTTGTCGGATGGCAGGAACTTACCAACCCTACTCCAATGAGATGTAGATATGCTGCTCATGTAGGTACGGGACCTCACTTATGCTATGGATTCTAATGCTACCTAGGAGATATTTAGGCCAAAGATTGAAATGTTACAATCCCACAGTACCCCCCACTTACTAGATTGCAAACATGATCACATATGCCCCCCCACACCCCCCCCCCCTCTCTTTGGTTTTGTGGCTTACATTCCCATGCATTTACACAAGTTCAGTTACCCACAAAAGGTCACGTGGAGCACATGACACGTCCTCTGTGTGTGTGTGTGTGTGTGTGTGTGTGTGTGTGTGTGTGTAGGCATGAATTTTGTATCATATGTGGTAGTCACCTTCCAGTCTTCCATGGATTTGGAGGTTAAGTTTTGGCAAATACATCCAACATCTGGATCTACAATGTATGTGATTATTTGTGCTCTTAGTGTATGTGAATTGTAACAAGAAGTAAAACCTGATTCATGGTACCATCCCATGCGTACCCCAAGAGAGATACATTGTAATTTTTCTTGGTTAACCCCTAACCAACATAGAAGTTTTGGTAGAAACTCCTACAGGAAACTAGCAAGACCAAGATCCTAAGTTCCACATATAATACCAAACACTCTTTTAATTAAGCTTCAATGATGCTTAATGAGCACAACTATATCATGACTCCAGACGCCATTAATGAGCCAATTATCTATACTAAAAATTAAATCTTTTTTATTTTCTCTACGAGGCATGGCACATCTTGTCACATGCTAGCTAAGGTAGATGATGCCTCTAGTTGCAGCCATTGAGATCTCATCTTACCTTAAAAAAAAAAAAAGGATGATGATGATTAAATATGTGGGTGGTCTACGATTTTTCTATTGTTTACAAATTTCTTGTCAAAGACCAGGATAATTAGCTTTTGTGAACAATATTTTCTTTTTTGACAAGTGGATCTATTGTTCCCATCCCTTTAGAGGTAAGATTGCTTTTACCTCACTTAGTTAAACATGGTTTCTATGCTTCACTTATTTATTTCAGTTAGCTTTCTTTGCAAGCGGCTACAGGGAAACCCCACCATGGCCCAACCTTATAAAAATCTTCTCCCCCCCTCTCTCTCTCTCTCTCAACAAAGGATTCCCCCTACCACTACAGCTCTCTCACACATCTCTATATAATTCTCTACCGAAACAAAAAGAACCAAGACAAGAGAAAAAAGTTTAATGAAGATGGTTGCTGGAGATCAAACCCAAAAGTACTCGACAATGCCAGAGGTACAAAACCTTTAATACCAGGAGCTCTTTTCATCATCATTCAAATTGTAGAGTTTTCACTCTGACACATTCTTTTGATCCATGACTTATTGCTAGGTTGTTGAAGAGTTAAAGAGAATGAAGGACATAGGCTTCCCTATTGCTGCCATGGGCTTGGTGGGCTACCTCAAGAGCATGATCTCAGTTGTGTGCATGGGCAGGCTAGGCCGCCTTGAGCTAGCCGGCGGCGCACTCGCCATCGGTTTCACCAACATCACCGGCTACTCCGTCCTCTCCGGCCTCGCTATGGGGATGGAGCCCATTTGTAGCCAGGCCTTCGGTTCACGCAATCTTCCCCTCGTAGCTCTGATCCTCCAAAGAACCATCTTCATGCTTCTAATTGCCTCCATCCCTATTGGATTCTTATGGAGTAACCTTAAACCCATCATGCTCAGCCTTCATCAAGACCCAGACATCACTCAGGTAGCAAGCCTATACTGCCAATTTTCCCTCCCTGACCTAATAATCAATAGCCTTCTTCACCCTCTTAGGATCTACCTACGTAGTAAAGGAAAAACGTGGCCATTACTGTGGTGTACCTTGCCTGCAGTCTTTCTACACCTCCCCATCACCATCTTCTTAGCCTTCACTCTAGGCCTAGGGGTTTCAGGTGTTGCAGTTGCCACTATTATCACCAACTTCAATACCCTTTTCTTCATGCTATGCTTCATGTTTCACTCTCGTGCCCCTCAGGAGCCTTTGTGCACACCATTGTCACCGCCATCTCCGACTGCGTCACAGGGAGAGGAATGGGGGATGTTGCTTCGACTCGCTCTTCCGAGTTGTCTAGCCGTTTGTCTAGAGTGGTGGTGGTACGAGTTCTTGACAGTTCTAGCTGGTTATCTCCCCAAACCTGGAGTCACACTAGCTGCATCGGCTATTGTCATACAAACAACTTCTCTCATGTACACTTTGCCTATGGCACTTAGTGCCTCAGTATCGACCCGCGTCGGCAATGAGCTCGGTGCAGGCCGGCCGAGCAAGGCCAGTCTCGCAACCTTTGTAGCCATGGCACTAGCTGTTCTAGCTTCGACGGTGGGATTGTTATGGAACACCTTAGGGAGACGGGCATGGGTGAGTGTCTTCACCCAAGATAGTGAAATTCTTGAGCTAACACTGGTGGTGCTTCCCATAATTGGGCTTTGTGAGCTTGGAAATTGCCCCCAGACAACGGGCTGTGGGGTTCTAAGAGGAACAGCTAGGCCAAGTGTTGGTGCTGCGATCAACTTATATTCCTTTTACTTGGTGGGTGCCCCTGTGGCCATACTTTTAGCCTTTGCTTTTAAAATGGAGTTTGTGGGCCTCTGTTATGGGCTTCTAGCGGCCCAAATTGTCTGTGCCTTATCAATCGTGATGGTCCTTTGCAAGACAGATTGGGAAAGAGAATCGTTGAAAGCCAAAGACTTGGCTGGGAGGTGTGCATGCGCACATGAAGGGCAACCAACAAAATCTGGGGAAGAAGTGGAATTTCTCAAAGTGGTCGCAATCGAAACGTGAATGGAAGGGATACATGCAGAATTGTAACTCAATAGACCGAGCCCAAAATATGCATAGTTTTAATATTTGAAATCAGATTATGTATATATGTGTTTTGCTTTATCTCTATCCATCCATAACTTTCAACTCATACTCGTAAAAGACTTCTAATCATCAAAATATACGTCATATTTACCTTTTAGTTTTTCTTTTTCTTTTTCCCTTTCATTGTCATGTTCAGGTCAGTTTCAGAAGGAGAGAGAGAGAGTCTTCAGACCTCCTTTATGTACAAAGGAAGTGTTGGAAAGCAGCTTGGGTTTATATTAAATTATTAATTACCAAGGGCTTTTGAGTCAAAAGATATATTATTACTTAAGGCTTGTTTGGCAGCCACCTATTATGAAATCATTTCATTTCAAATTTCCAAGGCATTTGTAGCCATAAAGTGATGGTTCAAAATGAACTCATTCAGATTT
>JAOXJP010226811.1:0-11417 GCA_025762735.1 Platanus orientalis | reverse complement strand
GGCGCTGATGTGTCCGTACCCTGATGCCATTTTCACAGTTCTCACAAGATTCGTTCTCACCTAATTTTTAGTGACCATTTGATGTTAAGAAGCATGATAAGACGGAGGAGAAAGCACAGAGAAGAGGCAAAGAGGTTGTTGTGAAGGATATTAATAAGAAGAGTAAGTTTATGAAACGGCCCTTAAGGCCGGAACACCGCTTCTCCTTGTAAGATTTGTTTAAAATGACTTCGAAAAGAGAATTTAGAGATCGTTCGACCGGTTTGGCTTCTGTGTGCACAAAAATTCGACAGGTATTCCTGAGGCTAGGGGAGTCATGACTTCTTCCAAAGGACAAAAGGCTACTAAAGCTGAAGCAGCTGCCTCTTTCAAGTCCAAGCATCCTTATTTTGTGGTTTCTATACAGCCGTATAACCTCAATAATAAGCCTCGTTTGGTGAGTATCAAATATTATAATATCTCTGTTTTATTGATAGAATAGCTAGATTTTTTGGGGGGAGGGATGATATAATGTCTACGTGGGTAAAGTGGTAAACTTAAGGGCTGTCAACCGGGACGGGCTGGGCCATGGTCAGCCCAAACTTGGCCAGATCTAATCAGCCCGAACTTGGTCAGTTTTAAAATCATGTTCAGGCTGAGTTTGGGCCGTCAGATCTTAATTTTCATTTTTAAATTTTGGTTGATAAGGGGCCCAAATTACACCTAAATACTTTGACAATTAAATCTGGACTAATAATAATCCAAACACTGCCTATATTTGTTGGATTAAATTATGCCTTGAACTCGGCCGAATGAAACTTCGGACCTGAAGGCTGGATCCGAACTCAGCCCAGCCTGAAGTTAGTTTGGTCCGCCTCAGGCTTCGGGCCCAGATCAATTGACACCCGTAGACTCAACTGAAATCATTGAAACCTGTTAACTTGTTAATATTGTGATAGTATCAGCAATTGGTGATGCTTCATCAATTGGTCCAAACTTTGCATGAAAAATGGAAGTCAGAAAATATCTATTATCAAATTTCCTGACTTAAACTAAATTTCTGACTTTTGCAAATTATCTGCGACCAAAATTGATGTGATTATTGTATGATGTGCCTTATATCTGACAGCTGTCTCTTCTTGGAATCTATTTTTTGAATTAAATGCTTTTTATGATTTGTAATTTACATTTAGAATTAACTATTTTTTTATTTATTTGTCAAAGCAAACCTTTTAAGGCTTAAAATGTAGAAAACCGTGGCATGTATGTAACACAAACCCAAATTATCAAATTTGGTGGGTAATATCTCATTTTGTTGTGAGTGATTTTCTGCACCTTGAAATGCAAGGTTTTGAGTGACACGTGGAGGAAAAAATGAAAGTACACCCAATCTTTTCGTAAAAAGTGGTGATTTAATTTTTTTTTCTTCGAAATGTGTCGCTCCTTGGATCTCAGGGTCACCACAACTCTTTACGACGAAGGAAATCCATCTTGGATGTCACGGTAGGGGATTTTTTTTTTGTTGCATTTTTATGCTTTAGACCTATGTGTTAGTGGTGTGGCCATACCAATCACAAGAGTCCTGTTTCCATAACGTGCCATTTCTAGATCGATCCTCTGTAGCATAGTTATTAAACCCGGATTGGACATTGATCAAGCCGAGAGCCTCGGTCACCGGTTCAACCAGTGGGAGAATAGTAGGGTCAATTAAATTTTTTTATAAAAATTAAATAAAGAAGAAACTTAAATTTAAACAATTATATAACAATTTTATATCAGATTTTCTAAAAAATATAATGTAAATAGATAGAAAGGCATACATAAATATGTATGATAAAAGTGTAGGTTTTGTTTAAATTAATATTTTTGATGATAGTAACAAAGCAAAAGATGCTCAATGGTCTAGTGGTTGTGACATTAATCTTTGAATCTAATAACTTCAACTCTTAGTGGATCCTGTTTTATGTCATTTTTTAATTTAGTAACCCAAGTTCAAAAGATGGTCTTACCGGTCGGGATGCATCCCCCAAGGTAAACACATATCCCGTTATAATAATTCTCTCACTTGACAAGTTTGAGTCTATCTATCCTTATAGTTATACTTACTTTCCTCCAAAACACAAAACTGTGTTAGTGGCCTCTCTCAAGTATTTCAAGATTTACTTAATTGCTTTCTAATGCATCCTTATGAATTTGCTCACAACTCTTATTACTTGAGTTATATCTGATTTAGTACTTACAATGGCATACATTAACCTGTTCACTACTGAAGCTTGTAGAACCTTTGACATATAATCTTTCTCCATTTTAGTCTTAGGATAATCTTTCTTGGAGAGTTTAAAGTGATTATCCAGTGTGATACCTATTGACTTTGCATCATATACGTTGAATCTGCTAAGCACCTTTTCAATATACTTTGTTTGAGACAATCTCTATCTAGAGTTTTTCTTATTTTTTGTGATTCTCATCCTAAAAATCTGTTGTGTTGCTTCTTAATCCTTCATCTCAACTTCCTTTGACAACAGTTTTTTTAAGTTATTTATCTTGTGTATGCTTGATCTTGTTACAAGCGTATCATTTACATACAAAAGTAATAATATGTTTGTCATCAAAGGTTTTATGATAACAACAGTGGTCTGCATGAAATCTTTTATACCCATTCTTCAACATGAAGCTGTCACATTTTATGTACCATTTTGGGGGTTCGTTTTAATCCATATAAGTTCCTCTTGAGCTTGTACACCCTTTTTTTCTTGTCTTCTATTCATACCTTTATGGTTACTGCATGTAGATGCCTTCTTCTAAGTTTTCATGGAGAAAAACTGTCTTCACATCTAACTAATCAAGATATAAATCTCCCACTGTCATAATGCTTAGCGCCACTCTAATCACAATTGAAGAAAATTATTCAAAATACCTAACACTTTTCCCTTTACAACTAGTCTGACGTTGTATCTTTAAGTTTCATTATGCTATTGCTTTAATCTATACATCCATTTGTTGTTTAGTGCCTTCTTTCCATTTGGGTAGTGGAACTAAACCCTATGTCTGGTTTATAATCAATGATTTCATCTCTTCAACCATGACATGTTCCTACTTAAATCTTTCATCAACCTTTAATGCTTTATCATAGCATTATGGTTTACACCATCTTTCAACAATAAATAGTACACCGAAGGAGAGTTTTGTTGTATTGACTTATTTGTTCTTGAAGACCTTCTTAATTTCAGAGTAGGTGTTTGAGGTTCCATCTGTTGGTTTTCTTTTAGCTTCTCATTGCCTTATACTCTTGGTACTTTACCCTAAGAAATGTCCTCATCTTCCACAATTTTTTTAAATATATTTTTATATGTTTTTTTGCCTTGTATTTATATATGACATTTTCATTGAATATCACGTTTATGCTTCTAATAACTTTTTTATTTTTTTGATCCAAAAACTGATACCCAAACTCATCAAAATCATATCCAATGAAAGTGCACTTCTTAGATTTTACATCAAACTTGTTTCTCTGATCAACATTAATATGAACATAAGATGTACAATCAAACACTCTGAAAAGTGAATGACTTCCCTCTTTTTCCGTCCATGCTTTTTCAAGTAGTCCACTATTTAATAGTAATGAAGGTCTTCTATGTTTCAAGTATGCAGCTGTGCTTACTACATCCGCCCAAAACTGTTTGGACAATTTCATATACAACCTTATGCCCAGTTTTACAATCGTCCTATTCATTTGCTTAGCCACATCGTTTTGCTGTAGTTGTGTAGTATTGTTTTTTATTTTTTGGTTCCATTTAAAGTACAAAATTTATCGAATTCTTTGTTACAATATTTCCCTTTATTGTCAGATTTTAAGCACTTAAGTCTCAACCTTGTTTCATTCTCAACCAAAGGTGCCATTTCTTAAACTCTTCAAATATGTCAGACTTTGATTTTAGAAAATAAACCCACAATTTTCTGGTTACATCATCAATAAAACTAACAAAGTAGTAAGAGTCACCATGAGAACATACTTGAGCTTGTCCTTATATATATCAGTGTGAACCAATTCTAACTTTTGAAACTTTTGCGTCTTTTCTACTTTAGAAAAACTAACCTTTTTTTTGTTGTTTTTGCAACATGCATTCATCACAAATTCCAAAATCTAGAATCTTCAAACTTGAAAGTTTGTCTTTAGTTTGGAGAATCTTCATTTCTCTCTCTTATGTATCCAAGCTTGCAGTGTCATGTGTCTGAGTTGACACCTGTTTTAGTTACATCGTTGAAGTCATGCTTCTTGGTCCGATAAAGTGTACCTTCTTTCTTTTTCCAAGCGATGACAAATGCACCTTTAGTTACTTATCATGTGTTTCTCGTGAAAGTAGTTGTATGTCCTAAATTTTCTAGTTGGCCAACGAAAATGGAATTCCTCTTTAAGTTTCGTATGTGATTTACATCATTCAACAACCATGTACTTCCATTAGGTAAATTTAACTAAAAATCTCCTTTATCAATTATGTTGTAAGCCTTGTTGTCTCTAATATAGACTTTGTTATAGTTCTATTGCACATAATTCTCGAGACATTATTTATTTTTCGTGGCATGAAAGGAGACATTGGAATTTAACACCCAAGACTCCCAACTTTTCATCATGTGCAAGAATCAAAGTGTCTTTAGCAACATCATCTACAATTTTTACGAAAGCTTAATTTTCTTTAGTGTTGCATTTTTCTTCTTTTGTGCCCACAATCTTTTTTGAGGTGTCATTTTTTCTCATAATTCTAGTGTTCCATTATTGGTTTTGGTAACGTATATTTTCCCTTAGACTTTTGTTTTTCATGGTCTTGTTTTTTTCAATAGTTCTTTATTTTCCTTCCACATTCTATGCACTTCCACTTAATGATGCTTATTCTATTGTCTTTATGCTGATTTTTTCACTGAGTATTATACTCATCACATCATCGAATTTTAGGGTATTTAAATGTGAGAAATTGCTCAACTCCATAACTAAGCCATCCCAAGTCTCCATTAAAGAGAAAATGATCAACAAAGGCTCTAACTTCATCATTAAAGTGGATGCCTATATAGGTTAATTGACTTGGGACTATCTAACTCGTTTAGATGTTCTGCAATGGTTCCACTCTCAGCCATCTTCATATGGAACAATCTTTTCATTAAAAATACTTTATTTAATACGGATGACGTCTCATATATCTGTGTAAGGGCTGCCATGGGATCTTTAGTGGTTTTCACTTTGAAAATATTGAAAGCAATCGATGACGGTAAAGAGAGTTTGATCTTACCTAAGGCCTTTTGGTTGAGTACCTCCTAATTCACGTCTGACATTGTTTTTGGTTTTTTTAATTTCCCTTCAAGAGGTTGATAGAGACTTCTTTGGTACATGGAATCCTCTAGTTTCATATTTTATAGTGCAAAGTTCGTACCATTTTACTTTTTAACTTCAAACTTTGTCGATTTGTTTGCTTGTGCCGCCATTGCTCCCACTCAAAATGAAGTCCCCCAGTCATTGGCTTGTAATTGAAACCACCTTTCCAAACCTCAGCTTTGATACTAGTTGTTTGGGCTAAAACTAAAAATCTACTAGTTAAACCAAACAAGATGAAAACAATAATAATAAAAAAACAAAATAAATCAAATAACAAACACATTTTAAAACACTTGATTTACGTGAAAAACCCTAAGTTGTGTAAAAATCATGGAATCATAGAGAAAGCTACACTATACTTGAAAGAATATAAGAGTTCTATCTCAATCTTTCATAAATCACGAGTTTTTTTCACTATTTTCTCTCACAACGTGTCCCCTCTCCCCTGTGCGTGCAAAATAATCCGCTCACATTAAAGGGTCCTCTGGGCTTTTAACCGAGTTCAGATCCTCTCCCAATCTTAAAATCATAAATTCCTGACGTATACCTTAAAAATCAAATTTAGCTGAGTGCTTTTCTCTTTTGGTGTACGTATCGCATGGCTGCATGCAAGATAATAAACAGGACTTTAAGGTAAGGAGAGAATCCTGTGTTGAGGTGGAGCCTGATGTAGGTGAAGACATAGAAAGAGCAAACTATATCTAACAGTTTGGATCAGACCAATTCATAGAGCCCTGGACCGGCCCAACTGGGCCTGGACCGATCCACTAGAAAAGCGGGATCAGTCCAGCAGTGTTCAGGTGTTGCGCAGAAGCAAAGTGGACCTGTCCACTTTTTTGTGGAGCCTGAACCGATCTGCATTTTTCGGTAGACCTGTCTGGTGGCAGTTTTTTTGTGCGAATTGTTTTAGAATGTCCATAAAAGAGATGAATTCTTCTCAAGCTCGACTTCTTTGATATATATAAGGTTTCTCTCAAAAAGTGAATTTTTAAATTTTTTTGGGGTCCGTGTCCTCTTGTGCTGGCAGATAAGTCTGCTCACAGGTTTCTTGGTTAAAAGAGTTCATATAGAATAGAACTAGCGTCTATACACTATTGCGGAGGCTGTAAACCTCTACTTATTATCACAAGAAAAGAAAAGCTGTAAACCTCAACTATGATAACTACCATCTACTATATGGATTACCATCCCTTATAAGTGTTGTCACCTAGGTTACGTTATGTTTCTGTTTTTTTGTTTTTTTTTTTTTGTTTTTGATAGAGAGAGAGAGAGAGAGAGAGAGAGAGAGAGAGAGAGAGAGAGAGATGAATGTTGGGGATTTGGGTCTTACACTATCTTGCCTCTATGCAGCACATACCTGGATACTTTGCGAGATCATATGGTCTTGAAGGAAAATGCTGCGAGATGGTCTGAAGGACCAAAAAGGAAGGTCGTGGACGGTTAGCCTGTGGTACGGCGAATGCAGTAGAAAGACTTGCATTGGAGCTGGTTGGCGTCAGTTTTCTGTAGCGAACGGTTTAAGGAAAGGAGACGTGTGCGTCTTTGAGCTTACTAGCGCAGGAAAGATGCCTGTGATGGAGGTCCATTTGCTTTGAGCTTTAGGCATCAAACACTGGAAATGTCAATGAAAATTTTCTCATGATTTTTACTTGGTTTTCGAGCCTGCTACTTTGTTTTGCATTGATGCATTTTTTGAACGTAGAATATGTATTTTATTCTATATGACGGCTCCTGGTGTCAAGTGGTGTCCTTGACACCATCCTAGACACTAAATCCTGGACTGAACATCATTTTGCTTTTATTTTGTAGTTTATTCTATAAGTAAAAAATGTAAAAGAATTAGAAGGGGATACTAAAGGATTTGTACAACTAATTGTTCATTATGCTAAGTAGTTAGGATTTTCTCATGTGTTAGGGATTTATCCTAATCCTAAGATCGTGAGAAAACAAAACAAAGCATAATAAAGATTAAGAACAAAAAACAAACATAGAAAATACCAGATTTGTGTGGTTTACTCAACTTGAATCATATGTCCATAGAGTTGCTGTGATTTTTTATTATGATCGAAAAACAAAAAGTACAAGATAATTAAGTTGTTGCAGCCATCCTAAACATTATATATATAATTAGGGCTATATAGTATAAATGTAAAATTATCATAATACCCTTATTAAAAAATTTGGGTCGGGAGCTACTGCCCCCAAATTCTCTCCTTACAAGTACAGGGGCGCTACATTTCTGCAACCCTTCACCAACTTACCGCAAAGTTGAATCCATAAATCGGAAAAAAGTGTGTAGTACTATTAAGCTCCACACTTCCCATCATCGTGTGAAAGAATGATTTCAAAACGTTTTAGTTATCCTCGCTGGATTTCTAGTTATCCTTGCTGGATTACATGTTAAAAAAAAAAAAGAAAAAGAAAAATTCTTTTTATATTATGACCTCCTCCAAAACTCCATAAAACATTATATCCTTGCTGCTTTGCCTATGGAAAGACTTCTATAACCAACATTGGTGTGATGAACGTATATTACCATGGCAAGAATGTAATTGCAATACTAAAGGTTATGTTCAAGTCTTGCTAAATGGTTACGTCCCTCTTATATATGGAAAATTGAGGTTTGGATCATGTCTAGCTTCCTTTGGCCTAACAGGTCATAAGGAGGCCGGACAGGATCTAAAACGGGAAAAATGTTTACTAGATGAAATGTCCTTGTATCCTTGCTGGATGACATGATACATAGGGCTGTGGCAGTGGTTCTGTTGGGTGTTGCAGTTTGCCTTGTTACTGATGTGAATGTCAATGCTAGAGGCTTCATCGCTGCCTTGTAGCACTGTGAAGCACTTATCTGCAACAGTATTATGCATAGTACCTTCAAAGGAAATATCCACTTCAATCTTTCAACTTATTGGGACATATTGCATCAGGACAGACCATTACACTAATATTGTTAGGGCTATTTTCAGATTTTTGGTTGACAAACTAAAGTGTAAATACCAATGATCATGATATAATATTTGTCCTTAGCCACATGCATGAAGATGATTGTTGTCTTGATCTTGGGTTTGGGACTGATGTACAAGTAATTCTCAACGCGGTCATAAATGAGGTGGGAATAATCTAGCATGGCAACGTCTCATCTGAGCCAGGAGGAAAAGAATGTCAGTCTTTCAATGCCAAACAACAGACCCCAAAAACATGGCGAGTTGTATATCTAAGGTCATTGACCTCTATGAGAAATTTGATAGGATGATGGTCGAGCCATGGATTAGTTAACTTTGGTTTCTTAATGTCATTGATACTAGGCTTAAAAATAAGATATCTGTGTCTTCACATGCCGTCAATTTCACCTTCTCCTACAATTTGACTGTAGGTCCATTTCTGCGGCGTTTTGAGTGCTAAAATACTTGTTTTAATCTATGATGTTCATAACAGGATTAGCCATATTCTCATGTTACTTAGGAAAAGAAAATGCATTTTCAGTACGTCTTTCCAAAATTACATTCATTTTAAAAAATCCAAAAAATAGATTTTGAATTGAATAATGCTAAACACTTATTTGATTAGTGAATGGTTTCAAAAATTACAAAACCTCTAAAATCCATTTTATAGATTATGGAAAAGAATCTAGAAAATGCTTCCCAAACAAGGCCCTATCTTTTCAAATAACACATTTTTTTGGATGTTTTTAACCTCCCAACACACCATGTGTCAGCTTATTGGTCACCACAAATACAACACAATTTCATCATAGACCATTTGTTTCTGTCACTCTTGGGCCCTATGGATTTGGTTGGACAAATTAAAATTAACCTAAGGTAAGAATAACATTAGGGGCTGACACATTGGTGCTAAAAAATGAAAAGCATCCTCCAAAAAGTGTATATAACCTTTGTGACACTGATGTGTCGGTTCCTAATGCCATTTTTATATTAGGCTAATTTTAGGGGTCTTATCAAATCCTGCCTGATTTTTAGGGGGTGTTTTTTTACTTTTCGGCACTGATGGGTTCGCCATCAATTTGAATAGATTTTATTCGTATCTTAGGGGGTTGTACAAAATCCTGAGCGATACGCGTTTCAAACATGGGGAGTAACACAACAAATTTGCTGTAGCTTTTAAGTAGCACAACAAAAAAACATGGGTATTTTATGTCATTCAACATGGGGTTTTTGTCTTTTTGTGTTCTTTTTGGTTGTGCTACTTAAAAGCTACAGCAACATTTGCTGCAGCTGATCATTTGGCTGGGGGAGTAGAACATTTACTTCCTTCTATTTGTTCTTTTAATATGGGCTTTTATATTTTTGTGATTTGAAAGAAAATATTAATCAGGATCGTCTCCAGCATAAATATGTCCAGCATCAACCAAACACTAATTTTCCGTTGCCACGTGGTAAAAAGTGAAATCCCATGGTAAAATATATCTTTTTTCCCTTTTTCCACGTGTCAAGAAATTTTTTTTCTTATTGGTGCTGGACATTTTTTCACTGGAGAAGCTCCCGTCTAGAGGAGAGGAAGAGAGAGAGAGACGTGATGGATATGCAGAGAGAGAGAGATGTGATGGATATGCATTGGGCCGTGCACTGCATAGGGAGAGAGTGAACGAAATGTGATAGGGTACCTAGGGCCTAGGGCATGCAGTAGACCACGTTAATCAATGACACAGTCTGGTGGCTGTCCAGTCACCAGGCATATGCTACGCCTCTTGAAAACCTAAACGTCATTAAAAACAAAAAAAACCCTTCTTCCTCTTCAGGAGGAAATAAGGAACCTTTCTATTTTGAAGCTTGACCGTCGAAGAATGCGAGGGGGCTCTAATATAGAACGGAGAAAACAAAAGAGCTTTGAAAACCTTAACAAAATGGAGGCTAGAAAAATTCGTCCAAGGAACCCACATTTCTTCAAGCCCATTCTACCAAATTCGTTCGAAGAACTTGTAAGTCTCTCTCTCTCTCTCTCTCTCTCTCTCTCTCTCTCTCTCTCTATATATATATATATATATATGTATATATATAATAATTTGCTGAAAGAACATTTTCGTTTGTTGTAGTCGATCCCTATTGCGTTTCTTCGTTACTTAGTTGGAGAGGAGTGTGAGGAACGAGAAGCCGTGTTGAGGAGCCATCGTCGTGGGAAATCCTGGCGTGTGAAGTTTAACGGTCTGCGTTTTCAAGAGGGTTGGAAAGACTTCGCTCGAGACCATGCTCTTCGTGTGGGAGATCTAGTGGTGTTTAGGCATGAAGGTGGCTTGCTCTTTGATGTTACAGTGTTTGGAGCTACTACGTGTGAGAAAGAATATCCACCACCATTTGAGGAGAAAGCACAGAGAAGAGGCAAAGAGGTTGTTGTGAAGGATACTAATAAGAAGAGTAAGTTTATGAAATGGCCCTAAAGGCCGGAACACCGCTTCTGCTTATAAGATTTGTTCACATTGACTTTGAAAATGAGAATTTAGAGATGGTTCGACAGGTATTCCTGTGGCTAGGCGAGTCATGACTTCTTCCGAAGTACAAAAGGCAGCTAAAGCTGAAGGAGCTACTTCTTTCAAGTCCAAGCATCCTTATTTTGTGGTTTCTGTACATCCGTATAGCCTCAATATTAAGTCTCGTATGGTGAGAATCAAATATTCAAATATTATAATAGAGATTTTTTTGGGGGAGGGATGATATATCGTATGCGTGGGTAAAGTGGTAAACTACTAAACTCTTTTCAACTGAAATCATTCAAACCTGTTAACTTGCAAGTATTGTGAACTTGAACATTTTGCTTGGATCAGCCGTTGGTGTTAATTCATCAATTGGTCCAAACTTTACTTGAAAAATGGAATTCAGAAAATATGTGTATTATCAACTTTTTCTGACTTAAAATAAATTTCTGACTTTTGCAAATTATCGGCGACCAAAATTTGATGTGATTATTGTCATGATGATATGCTTCATAGCTGACAGGTGTCTCTTTTTGGAATCTATTTTTTTGAATTAAATACTTTTCATGATTTATAATCTAGATTTAGAATTAAATACTTTTTCGGTTTTTTTTTATCAAAGCAAACCTTCTAAAAATGTAGAAA
>JAOXJP010226810.1:0-11417 GCA_025762735.1 Platanus orientalis | reverse complement strand
AAGGATCTATTTATATCAATCCAGGACTTTATGGTCCTCTGATATCAGCTATTTCTGTAACTCGTGGTTGGATCTAACTACTCTGTTTTTTTCCTTACGTTGCTCATTTTTGTTGATACTTCCAATGAATATCTTATGCTTTACTCTTCCTCTCTCTCATCATTCCTTTTAGAATTGAAAATAAAAAAGCTCTCCATAGGAAGGATAGCTGGAATCACTGTAAATTCAGTTGTGGTCCTCGCTCTACTGGTTTTGGCTTTCATTTGGAAAATGGGATTGTTGGGACACAAGGAATTGCATGGTAAGATTACAAGGTAGACACTCTCATTTGATTTTCTTTGTGCATTACTCCTCTCGCCAATGATTTCACCCAAACCCAATTGTTCATGCACTGAATAAGGCAACAGATTCACGCTAGCCCCATGATGGGGGAAAGCTTACTCTACTCTAAAATTACTAATAACACATGAAATGGTGGGACAGCCTAGATCTTTATACCTACGAAGAGTATTCTTTTTAATGATAGCACTTACCTGTTCAATTAAAAATGTCTTTTTTTGTACATTAAGCTTATGCTTAACCATACACAAATCTTTCAAAAACTTAGCATAAGAAAGAATTTTCTTTATTGCATCCAATAAGGGAATGTTGACTTTCACTTGTCTAAGAACTTCAAGGATTTGTGCATTTTGATTCATTTATTAAGGTGGATGCAATCATTGAGGAAAAGGAGCGGGAATAAGGCATTTCTCAACCTCACTTGACTTAGGCTCATTACTACCTGTTTTTGAAAATTCTTCCTTTTTTTTTTGCCTTTGGGTGGAATAGTTTTTTCAATAACTTTTCCACTACAAAGAGTAGTAACAGACTTAACATGCTCAAGTTGTGTATCAGATGAACTAAACTCACCAACACTAAATTGGCCTTGGGGGTTAGGTTGTACTTGAATTGGAAATTTACCTTTTTCTAGAATGCTCAATGAAGTGGTCAACTTAGTAAGATTGTCGCTAATATCACTTATAGCCTGGGAAGTCTGATTATTTATGGTGGTCTGACTTTGCATGAATTGTTGTAACGTGTCCTCAAGGCTCTTCTTAGGATGAAGATTATAAGGAATAGAATAAGAATGACTTTGAGCAGGTAGTGTAACATTATCATTCCTCCAATTAAAATTATGATGATTCCTCCACCCCAAATTGTAGGTTTTAGAATAAGGTGAATGAATTTTTTTTTCTTCATATTTATAACATTTGTTTGATCATGTAACACCTCTTTGAAAGCAGGGATAGTTGGACACCAATTTGTAGGGTGTCCCATGATTTCACAAATACTACCAACATCATTCATTTTAGGAACATATATGACTTCATTTTCCTTAGTTCCATGGACTCTAGTTTTCTAGTCAAATTAGCTACCCTAGCACTTAAGTCATCTTCCTCCCTAAGATGATTCTTACCACCACCAGATGGGTTGGTAGAAGGCTTGAATTTTTTTGATGTATCAGTTATGTCCCAAGATTGGGCATTTTTAGCTAAAAGATCAAAATAATCAAAAACCTCATCAAGGTCGTTGTTTAAAAATCCAACATTGCACATCAACTCTACAAATTGGTCCATTTTTGGAGTTAGACTTACATAGAAAAAACTAATGATGTGCCAAGTTTCATATCCATGATGTGGGCACGCATTTAGTAAATCCTTAGAACATTCTCAACACTGGTAAAAAGTTTCATTTTCTTTTTATGAGAAATTCATGATTTTCCTTTTAAGGGCATTTATCCTAAGAATTAGAAAAAACTTTTTTTTAAATTCAGTTTGCATCTCTTGCCATATGCTTATAGATCCATGCCTTAAGGAATTAAGTCAAGTTTTTGCCTTCTCCTTAAGAGAAAAAGGAAATAACTTTAACCTAATGGTCTCTTCTCTGTAGGACTAGTCATGGAAGGTTGTACAAACCTCTTCAAATTCTTTAATGTACAAATAAGGGTTTTCAAACTCTAATCCATGGAATTTAGGTAGCATTGGAATCATGACAAGCTTAAAATTGAAATTATTAGCATTTAGAGGAAAAACAAGGCAAGATGATGCATAACTCCTTGTAAGCTGCAATAATCTCTGAGAGTCCTAATGGGTGGGTCATGTTACACATCATTATCCTCATGATTACTCTCCTTATCATCCATGATGTCAAGTGTGTGATAGTGTAGAGAGGAATCAAATAAATTGCCAAGAAAATTCTCATAATCAACTTTAACTAAACGATGACCATACGATACCAAAGTTGCATAAATAAAATAAGAAGAAAAGTTATGGAAAGAGTTTATTAGATTTGCAAAGAGATTCACAAAATACAACAAACCTCTACCAAGAACAATGGGCTTCTCTTTGTTCACACCACGTCCCCGGCAACGGCGCCAAAAACTTATTATGACGTTTATAATGCTCTTAAGTGAAGGATGTTGCAAAGTAATATTTACTTGATGAGTCCTAGGTTGATCCACAAGGAATGAGTGATCTTTAGAAAAGATTAATGGTGGAAGTAACATGAAGAGAATTGATAATGTGGCTTTTATTTGCTAGATTTTGAAATTTTGATTTTCTGAAAATACTATTTTGTAAATACTAAAGTTTAAAGATCCACTCATAACAAATCTATAGTACTTGCCACCAATTTAAATTTATAACTCAATTGAAATACATAAACTAATGATTCCAATCAGATGATTAACAAATTATTTTCTTAAAATAAATTTTCAAAAAGTAAATTCAAAAAATTAATTGACTTGATACATGACAAAACTAATGATTTGATTCGTATGGAATTCTAAGCATTCACCATACCCGAAGTTGAAGGTGAATCAAAGAATTATACAGAACAAATATTTTTTGAAATATTGAAATCAATAAAAAATATTAAAACTTATATTAAAACAATATAAAATCGTCTAGCAAATACCATAGAAATGTTGTGGCTTCACTCATAGCCTTAGCAAAAGATTTAACAAATCATAACTAAAAAGAAATAAAAAACTAAAGATAAAAGGAAGAAAAGTTAAGAGAGAAGAAAATATCTTAAGGTGTAGCCTCTTGCTCCCTTTTATATGTTTTTAAGGTTTCTAGAAAAGGGAAAACGAAGAAAATTGGAGAGTGAATATGTCAAATCCTGTCACCAGCAATTAGATCGACTTCTAGCTTGATTTTGACCTATCAAATGTTTGAATCAACTCCGCTTCGTGAAATACAAAGTTGTCGGTCTTAGAATCTTCTTTCTAGAGTCATAAATTTTACCTCAATCTGATATTGGGGTAGAAAGTTATAATTAAAATACTGTAGCTAACTTAAATTTCTCCATCCAAATTTCTTTCTAAATTTAGAGCTGTGGGTTTCTTCTCTTAGATTTGGGTCCCATGCAATTGGTTGGTTGATTTTAAACTTCTTACAAAAGAAAATATGCATTAATACACCATTTTAAGCATATGAATAAATATTAAGAAATCTCATATATCTATATAAAATGCTTAAATAAATGTGAAATAGATGTGATAATGGCTACCCAAACTAAGACAATACAACAATCTTAAGCTACTATCATACCCTCCAACCAGCATATTGCCAGTCCCTAGCAATCAAGTGACTGAAGTAATTATCTCCACGAGACAAGCTCAATGCATGCTACCAATTTTATCACCTTAGCAAAAGAATCAATCAGTGTTCAAAATGCTAGCAACCATTAAAGACATCCCAATGTTTTCAAAGACTCATCATGTGTGAAGAATTTAGTCAGCACAAACACAAACTTAATCTTAAGGTAAAACATGACCTGAATCTCTATTCGAAATTATGCTTCAACTCAAATCTTCTTGGATTTACACTCAACAATAATGCACTCCAAAATGGGGGCAATCCTCTCAATCATATGTGAGCAGAATAATATAAAACAAGAACAAATTATCTCACATATAAAATATATGAAAACCACCATCAAGGAAAAAAATCGTAGTCTCACGAAAGAAATGCCAAACACTGAGAACTTACACTACATGTTGCATTATAGATCAATCTTGTCAATATCCAAACCATACTATCATCAAGATCAGTAGGACTTTTATTAGGACGAAATGTTAGGAGAAAGGAAAAATTGAAGCAAAAGGCTAATGATGGTAATGAAAAGCATATCCGAGAATGATGGGAAAAGAAGATTCACTTGGAGCATTTTTTTCTTTTTATATTTTTTTGAACTTCTTAGTCCAAACTTGATCAATCAAGCACTTTTCCTCTTCTTCTTTTTTTCTTCATGTGTACAGTTTTCAATTCTCCAACATAACTTTTTTTTTTTTTTATACTTTTGAACAAATATTTTGCTTTTTTTTATTTCCACCCATTCGCCTTAATGAAATACATTGATAGCATCCATTCTTGAAACACCTTGGAAAAAGGGGTTCTGAAAAAAATGATTATATACAGGCTCAATGGATTAACTAATAGTAACATCTCAAAAAAATAATAATAATAAATAAAGGCTCAAAGAAATCAAAGATGGCCTAAAATCATTTCTTAAGGATTGGTATAGTTCTTCAACATCTATGACTTCAAAAAAATATTCAAGTGTGGCATAAAAATGGTAAATTCTTAGCATTCAATCAAAATGAAGAAATAATGAGACTAAACAATGAAATTTGTGCGCTTCCAAACAATTGAGGTAAGATTAGATGCAATAACCCATTGAAAAAAATGAATGGCTCAAATACTTGCTGGTGTTAAAAGTCTTCACATTTTTTTTTTTCATTAAGATTTTCAAAATCATCTTGACCCTTCAACCAAGAATCATGTCTATGTGGATAAAGTGCATGTGCAATGTAATTTCAGCATGAAGTTAATGAAACATTTTAAACATAAGTAGTATAATAAACTTCAATCTTAATAATCATGCTAAGACAATAAAATTTTTAAGACCAAGATAAATAAACCAGTACACACTTAATTCCCTCCCCCCAACCTAACACATACATTGTCTTCAATGTAAACAAAGTAATAGAGATCATAGAGAATACCTCAAGGAGCCCACAAAAATTAAAATTTTAATGCCTACAAAATGGGTTAGACATAAAAAAACAAAGAAAGAAAAAATACTAAAAACAAAAAAAGATAGACAAACTAACTAACTACGACACATACACTACTAGTATTTAAAAAATCTAAGTGTTTGGCAAGTCCTAATAAACAGGATCTTCTAAATCAATTGACTCATCCTCATGTGAAAAGTTTTCAAAAAATGGTTTAAGACATTGTCCGTTAACCTTAAAAACATTACCATTCTTTGGATTCTCAACCTCAATAGCTCATTGACAAAAAACAATCTTGACCATAAATGGTCCTATCCATCTGGACCTCAACTTACTATGAAACAAATGCAATCTAGAATTGAAAAAAAGAACTTCTAAGATGGTTGAAAGATTTTCTTAAAATGTGTTTGGCATGAAAAACTTTCATTCTATATTTATAAATTCTAGAGTTCTCATAAGCATTTCGTCTAATCTCTTCTAACTCATTCAATTGCAATTTTCTTAAAGAGCTAGATTTGTTTAAACCAAAATTAAACTACTTTACAACCCAACATGATTTATGCTCTAATTCAACGGGTAAGTGACAGGTGTTCTCATAAACAAGTAGATATGGGGACATACTAATTGTGGTCTTATAAGCTGTACGCTATGCCCAGAGGGCATTAGTTAGCCTTAGAGATCAATCTTTGCGATTTGGGTTAACCGTCTTTTCCAAAATATGTTTGATTTCCCGATTAGCAAAGCTCAACTTGTCCACTTATTTGTGGGAGATAAGGGATTGTAACCTAATGTGTTATACCATATTTCTTCATCAAGGCCTCAAGGGGCCAGTTGCAAAAGTGCAATCCTCCATCACCTATAAGAGCTCTAGGTATTCCAAACCTTGACAACACATTTTCTTTTAAAAATTTCAAAACTACCCTATAATCATTATTTTTACAAAGAATAATCTTAATCCATTTGGAAACATAATCTACATCTACTAGAATGTAAAGATATCCAAAGGAATGTGAGAATGGACTCATGAAATTGATGCCACAATAATCAAATATTTCAACAACCAAAATTAGGTTCAAAGGCATTATAAATCGATGAGTAATTCCCCCTAACTTTTGATAGGGTTCACCTGCTTTGCAAAAGTGGTGGGTGTCTTTAAAGATGGTAGGCTCATAAAATCCACATTGCAAATTTTTTAAAATGGTTTTCCTTGAATAAAAATGGCCACCACAGGCCTTGGAATGGAAAAAGGAGATGATACTAAGTATTTCATTATTAGGGACACATCTCCTAATAATTTGGTCAGGGTAGTACTTAAACAAATATGGATCATCACAAAAGAAATTGCATACCTCAATAAAGAATCATTTCTTATCTTGTGCACTCCAATGAAATGAGGTTTTTCCTGTAACAAGAAAATTAACAATATCAGCATACCAAGGTAAAGTAGAAACAACAAAAAGTTTCTCATCAAGAAAAGAATCCTTGGTTGGCATGGTATCCATAGATGAATCATAAGTAAGTCTTAACAAATGATCTGCCACCACATTTTCTACTCCATTTTTATCTCTGATAGTGATATTGAATTCTTGGAGTACAAGGATCCACCTAATCAATCGTATGACTGTTGAACCACAAAATTGGATGCCTAATGACCGTTTATGATTTAGTACAAATCAAATCTCATGCCAAGTGAATAGAGAAGGTACCTAAGGAGGTGCCATATCATACTACCTGATCTTCTTCTATATTTAGGATTCAATTAATTAAATGTACTAGATTTTATATGTTCACACTCCCTATGTCTCATAGACCTTGGTTCTTGCATACAAAAATACTAACAAAAAACTAGACAAAGGCAAAGGACCCAGAAAAAGGTGAGGATTGAAATAATTCCTATTGCTGTCTTTTGTGCAGGAGAATTTCCAAGAGTGCAAGTGATAGTGGGTTTCAGTGGTCAGCAGCAAGAATAGATTAAGGCTTTGGCTGTGGGTGAAAGGTTTAGGTACTAGGGTACCAAATTCTTTCTTGTAATAAAAAGAGGCAAACCAAAGTTTAGAATGATTCAGCTCAGTCCACAAACGAAAAAAAATATAAATAAAAATAGAACAATAATCGATTTCAGACCAAGGAACACTGTGGGGGGGAGACCCACATAGGAAACCTAAATCATTTAAATCTTTTGTAATGACTTGATGTTAACCAACTATATTCTCTAGATCATAACAATCTCTTAAATATAAACATTGTCCGCTATTACTAATTGACTCCCTGTTGCCACATGCACTAGCCCTTATGGTTTCTACAGGGTTAAGGAGTTGGACTTTCCTAATTATATATAATCACAAACATAAAATTTTCTAAAAAATAAATTCTAACTAATGTGGAAAATATGATTTCATGAAATAAGTCATTTTTTTTTTATTGCTAGGAGTTCCTCAATTCATAAATTCCTCCTAAAAAATTAAGTTTAAAATAATTTTCATTAATTGTAATAAAATTACTGCTTAATGATTTTTATTAAATAATTATACATTATAAAAATAACAATATCATGATAATAATAATAACAATTACAATAACAACAACTAAAATAATACTAATAACAACAACAACAACAACAATAATAATAATAATAATTCAAAAATCATGTCATGAGTTTGCTTAAAGAGATCCAACAAATAAGTTCCTTTCTGCATAAATATTTAAGTCCAGATTGAGTACTTAAATTTAGTGAATTCTCTATTTTTATTTTGCAATTGAAGTCATTAACATAATAATTAACTAAAGTGAGTTATTTAACTAATAAGATTCCAAATTATAATTCCCAGCATTAGTTCACATATTTCAGTAATACCTAGCATGGACAACAATAATACAATCTACTTCCCCATGTTCCACATAAAAGTATTTTCCATCTTACATAGACTAATTTAAGTTTCTTGTACAACAAAAATATAAAAAAAGATCTACATGTGAATAGGCAAGAATACCCAGACAAATGCAACAGTCCATAATTATAATTTAACTAGCTTCCTCAAATTCAAAATATCAGTCCCACATACACATTTGTGAGTCACTTGTCACGAATGCATACTAGATAGTGTTAAACAAACAAGCACAATCCATGTGTTTTCTCACTCTTGTAGGGTTCACGGATTTTAGGATGGTAGAAATACCTTAAAAACTAGTCCAATCACATGTATTAGCCTAAGTCTATCAGTGGATCTCATATTCATACTACCACCACTTCCATGTGATTCTTTCCTGCAGTTGTGCATTCCATATTATTGACCCCTTTATAATACACAGAATACTAGTGTACAATTAAAAAATAATAAAATTGGCAAATAGACCATACAGTGTATCTATGAAAATGTGTCAAGAGAAAAATGTATTATGAAACAGTTTTGGTTCAAATAACAATAGAAACACCATAAATCAAGAAAATTTGACTAATAAAAGTCATGTTTATTGGGGAGACAACAGCGTTGAAACACAACTCAACGTTTAAATGTAGTATCTTTGTTAGATAAAATAACTATTTGAAATATGAATTTGACCACTTACAATGATTTCATATATGTCAAATTTGACAACGATTTGAAGGAGAAACCCGTGTTGCTTCTTAAATCACTTAGCCACCTATACCATTGAAGAAGAAAAGAAAAGAACATATAAAAAACCATTGGATACAATGTGATAAAAAATAGTTCCCATCCTTGATTTGGATGAAAACTATGAAAACGGTTGTACTTACAGCTCCTGATCAAGTCCTTCCAACATAGAAATTTCATCTGCCAAAGGCCCATCAAAATTATTTCCAATAAGTGACCTGACCATTAATGTGCAATAGATTATTAAATTCCTTTCAATTGCTATGAAAGGTATAACATTACATCAGCCTAACAAATTTTTTATTCCATGGAAAATGTTTAGTCTTTAAATGAACAAGTCCTCAGGCCACTACCATTGGATAGTTTTGTGATAATGCACTTGTCTATCTTAATGACCATTCAACAAGGATGACCCAAAGAATCTTTGGTCCTCAGAAGAACTTTCTCATGATCCACTCTTTTTATACTCACAAAAATAATAAAGGAGAAATTACCATTAGCTGCCAGTTACAAAAGCACCCCGCTTCCATTTCTAAAATTCATTTGTAGAATTTGAGGCAGCATTTATAATTTCTTATAATGATGATGTGACTATGATTTAAAGGGGAAGCCACTTAAATAGATGTTTTTAGTCTTTTTGGGACATCGTGGTGCAATATAATTGGATTGTTAATTTTTCATAAGAACCAAGCCACCATATGATTTTTCTAGGCCTTTTAGGCTTTAGATAAGTAGCCCCTGACAAAGGATACATAAGTTCAGAAAATGTAGTGTTCCTTTTAATTGATTTTGGGCCCACTATCGAAGCTTCAATAGGCACAAAGATAGTGCTGTAACTATTCAACCCTATCTACAAAGTGTATTGAACTAATTGATTCAGCAGAAAAATGCTATTGAAGCTTGTATAGGGTTTATAAACAAAACAAAACAAAAAAAAAAACTTGTGTAGGGAATAAAAATCCTCTTTTTACCTTCTACACAATTGAAACCAAATCTTCTATCGAGCAGGAGTAGGGAAGTACCTATTGCGTCCTTTTACTACCACCAAGCCAACTTACAATTTAGTATTAATAACTTGCCAAGGAAAACGCAGTACGAAAACTATTTGTTTGAGGATATAGTTTTGAAACTATTCTGTATTCAAGTACTAGACTTATTTTACTCTTTTCTAATAAAACTCATATAAAAAATAAAATATTCTTCTAATTACTTTCCTTCCGAATAAACTTTCTTACTAAAGCTAACATATTAATAAGTTGGATCTCTCTCTCTCTCTCTCATCCAATGGTTTCAAGAATCTTCTCTTCAATTAAAAAACTCAATTTTCATAGATTAGATAATAGTTTTGAGAACCAGACTAGTCATTGAACTGGTAAGGTGAGCGGTTGGGGTCCAACTCGATTCGACCGTTCGCACAGTCCAACCATGGTTTGCATAAACATAATAAAATATGATAAAATTATAAAAATAAGACAATTCATGATACGTTTGGAAGCTTACTAAAATATGAAAATATTAAAAAAAATACTCATAAGATTGACACATACGAAAGCTAAAGAAAAATAATACATGAAAAAACCAATACAATAGTTAACACATAATTAAGCCCCTAATCAATAGATGAATAATATAATAATATATGAAACGAAGAGTTAATGCTTAAGCCCCTTAATTTCACACTTCTTTTTCCACCTTCTTCTTGTCAATCGCTTTAGTTTGACCCTGCATTTTTGTCCAAGAAGCCATGTCATCTCAAAATATTTTCACCAATCTACCACTAGATTTACATACCCTGGGTGCATAGTCCATATTGATTGAAAACGAAAAGGCTTTGATCTTAATCTACAATTTTCCCCTTACAAGAATAAAGGGATGTTATCGGATCCATTATGTAGTAAAGATATGCTCCCATAACAAGAAAAAAGACTTTTTCGTGTCAACTAAAGTTGACACAAAAAATTAAAAGTTGACGTGAAAAAGTCTTTTGCCGTCAACTTGTTGGTTGACACAGTCTGATGCAATAAATCGTAACATATAAAAACCTCAGCATCAACTAAGCAAGTGTAACACCTCGTACCATGATGCACATATAACTATACACATATCACACTTAGAGTGCTAACACATGTCACTGAAGTTCTGTACATACATAGGACCAATAAAATATATATATGTTGATCTGGTCATTGCTACAAATTTAGAAAGACACCAATGAAAATGTAGAAAGAATTTGAGAGTGAAACTTATACCCTTAGATTGACATGGAAGCCTAGAGTCTTATACAACAAACAACGAGCAAAACAGACACCAAGCAAAAAAGTTAAAAGCAATTTACTAAGCAAGGAAAAAAAAAGGTTCAAAAACATGACAATTTATGAAGTTGTCCCAAATAGATGGCACAACTTCGTAAGTCAATTTGTATCAATCTCATAGGAATTACACTAAAAATAATATATGCTTGGAAAGATCTATGAGTCTACTTTATAATGCAACAAGTGGTAAGTGAATTGAAGTTTCCTATGAGAAGTTATGATAATTTTCCCAAAAAGTGTATGTCATCTGGTATACTATGAATTAATAGATTTTGAGGTAACTTTAAAAGTACACCAATAAAAATGTAAAATGAATTAGAAATCAAGTCTTATAGATTTGGAAAGATCTTGAAGTCTAATTTTCAACAAAAAAACAGTGAGTGAATCCGAGTTTTGTAGAAAAAGTTATGACCGTTTTTCTATTGGGTG